>VYZW01036333.1:931-19873 GCA_013401315.1 Balaeniceps rex
GGATGTTAAATAAAAATTTTCCATTATGTAATTACTATAGCGGAAGTTACACCTTGTGATTAATTCACAGTTTACTCACTTTACCCAGGAAAGCTGCAATCATTGATTAGTGTTACTCTCTTGAAAACCCTATTTCCCTGGCTGTTGATAACTGAGGTCAGTTGAAGGTTTCCCCATGTGCATGACTGAGGAAGTGAGTCCTCTGGACTGGCAGGGGTTTATGGTCTTTACTTTTTTCCATGGCTTAGCTGAGTCTTCCCCTCCTTTCAAGTAAATTGTGACTGGTTTGCTTTTTGCTGCAAAGAAGTTAACCTAGGATCATCGTAAATGAATTTTGGGTACCTTCTAATTTGTTTTGTCTTCCAAATCCTTTCCTTTCCCCAGCATGCTTCTTTCCTTGTTGGAGATAAAAAGAAACTAGTCACCGTGGCACCCACAATATTTCTGCAACCTTTTTGTAGACTTCGGTCCCCCTCTCATTGTACCTAGAGTAGAAATGAAAGAGCACTGAGTCGCAACTCTATTTCTTTTTGCAGAGGCATTGGGAGTGGGACGGGAGTAAAAGAACTGTGTATGTTACATGAGAAAAATGTAAAAGGATTGCTTTTCCTTATCAGCTATTTCATTATTTCCTTCTGTTGCAGGCTAGCTTGCTCAAAAAAGCAAGCAAAGGCAACACAAGACTAACATTAAACTAACCATTTAATGATATACTTTGTCAGATAATATGGTGAGTTTTTAAAATCTGCAATATTAACCATTCATAATTTCTAAGGGGAACTGGCTCCTTAAGACTTGATAATGTTCTGGTTCAAACAAATAGCGGTTTTAGGGTTACTTGGTTTTAAGAGTTTGACAGAGAAGAAAGCCAGAGATTTCTCTCCCTCCCAGTCTTCTTTCTCAGCTATACATTAGTTAACACCTTACTTCATTGAAGGTTCCTCAGATCAAAGCATTCTTTTTAACCACAGCTCATGGATAGAAGTGAAAGGTGGAAACAGATAGAGAAGTGGAGAAAAGGTGAATGAGAACACGAGCTGTGAAGATTTCAGCATCGCTCTTATTCTTAGGGAAGGCAGCAGGCACTAGAGGTGGTCCAGGCAAGAGGTCTAACGGTGCTACTGCAATGTGAGATAAGCAAAAGACAGCTGGATTTTTAGTTTTATTGTTACTGTGTTTGCATTTTAATGTTGTTTATTCAGGTATGTTTAATGGACTAGTGTTAAGTGAAGAATGGTAAGCCAACTAGGAGGCATTCCTAAAACTTCAGACTATAATGCCTTCAAAAAATAAAAGAAATTATTGGGAAAAAAGTCATATAAAACCAGAAAAAATGAAGGCAATTTTGAATGCTTTCTAACAGATCTGAATCTGCTGAGTCAATATATTATTTTGGAAGATATATTTGAGATTGCATTGTAATTTCTAATTTGAGATCACATCGTAAAGGTGACTAAAGACATCAAGCCGAGAAAAAGCCTATTAGAAGATCAAGATTTTTTAAAAAGCAGAAGAACACAGTAGGCTAAAGAACAGAATGAGAGCAGATTGGAAGTACTGTCTGAAAAACTACATGATACCATGGTAGAAAGAGGTACAAAAAGAAAAACCTTCACGCATACATACCTTGAGAAAATAGTCCTGTTCTTTCCCTTTGACTTCTTTTCAGTGATTGCATTTGGAAATGATCAGAGGCTTTTTTTTCTTCTGTTGTATAGCTTTGAGGCACAAATTATTTTTAAACACACAGATGTAGCTTTCACAGAGCGTGGGTTCTTTAATTGAAAAAAGTCTTGAAACAAATTTGAGGTAAAGAAGTTTTTGTGTCATCACCACATAATTGATACTCCTCTGAAGACACCAAAGAATATGGATATTAAATTAAGTTTTAAAAAAAAAAAAGCAGCCAAGATCCTAATGAAAATACTAAACACAAGTTGAGTTTTTTCTTTTTTTTTTCTTTTCTTTTGTCATTAAGACAAAGACTGGTACTGCAAAACCAATTTACGGAGAAAAAATATGCTGTTGATTAGAGAACCTGGTTTCTTTAAAACCTCAAATACAATCTTGATATTTCAAAGTCACTAAGAGTTGTGACAAAGTCATAAGTTATTATTCAGAGAATGGAAATGATCAGGAGAGACATTTCTAGGAATACTTGTACTGAATTATATAGCTATGACAACAAGCACTTTTAATCCTTTAATGTTCTGTGATGTCTAACACATCCACTGAGGCATTTTTAACAAAGGCACAGCTGTGAGAAAATGTGTTTTTGATGGGCAGCAAATAAATGACCCCAGAACCTATCCATAGTGAAGTGGGGCTCTGAACAGGGAAAAGAGATTCCCCAGAAAGTTCTTCAAGGTGTCTCTGATAAGACCCTCGTAGAGAAGCTGATGAAATACGGGCTGGATGAACAGGGAGTGAGGTGGATTGAAAATGAGCTGAATGGCTGGGAACAGATGGTGATCAGTGGCACTAAGTCAAGATGGAGGCCAGTAACTAGTGGTGTAACCCAGGGTTCAACATGGGGTTCAATCCTGTTTGACATCTTCATTAATGATCCAGATAATGGGGCACATTGTACACTCAGCAAGTTTGCTGATGACGCAAGGCTGGGAGGAGTGGCTTATCAACCAGAGGGTTGTGCTGTCATCTAGAGGGATCTCAGAGCGCTACAGAAATGCGCTGACGGGAACCTCATGAAGTTCAACAAAGGGAAAGGCAAACTCCAGCACCTGGGGAGGAATAATATTCCTTTAACCCTTGACAGACTAGGAAAAGTGGTAAGATCCCAACAGGAGGTCCTGAGAGAAGGTTTGTTGTATGGCTCCCCAAATTAAAATAGGAAGAAAATGTGACCTAAACTGTGAAGAGTATAACCTCCATCTTGCCTGTTTTGCTCAACAGACAAAACAATGAAACTTCCAGATTCAGAGATGGAAACCCATATGATTTAATCAGTCCGCAGCTTCATTCATTCATTCATTCATTCATCCATCCAAAAAATAGTCCATTTAATGGGCGAATATTCTAACTTTTCCTGTAAACAGAAGAAACCGATCCTGGAGAAAAATTGGTAAAATCAAAAACCAGAGAAATATTCTTGGAATTCTTTTTTTTTTTTAGTAATAACACATATCATACAGGTGAAAAGTTGGAAATAGAATATCTAAATATACAAGGCAAACATGTTTCACAGGGTCCAATATACAGTTACCATTCAGAGACACCATGTAATTACTCAAACTTTTGAAACTCTTTAATTAGTCTAAATTTAAAAATGCAGTTTCATGCCGTGTTGCTGGGATGTTAATGATTTTGGCCATATTTGACTAATTATGTTAGGGCTTAGATTTCTTGACTAATTTTCTTACTTCTTTTCTCTTCCTGACTTGAATTGTTAATTCCATGGCATTTTTCCATTCCTGACTGATCTCATTCACCCACAAATCTATTTTTACATTACACAAACCCTTAGCCAAAACACATGGATGTCTGCTCAGTAGTACCAGCTGCCTGAAATACTTCATTTCTTTGGTTCCTGATTATGCCTTCCGATGATTCCTTGTTACACTTCCTTATGCCAAACTGTTGATCTGACATCTTCTAAAGTGACAAAAAAAAATATTCTGGTAATAACAGCTAAAGATTATGTAAGAGTGTAGTTTTTATTGCTTTGTGTCAGCTAAGCTAGAACCTAGTTCAAATATTTATTTTGTAGATATTCTATTTTGTGATTTTTTTTATATTTTATGCATTTTAAGTTTGATTCATTTTATCATGTTCCCTATTCACTCCTCTTCACTGTCTTTCTTCCTACCCTTTTCTGCACTGCCTCTTACTCTTTAGAATTCTCACTTGCCAAGAACTTCTGAATTTATGAACACATGACATTTTAGTTCTTTTTGTTTAACATTTTATAACAGTGAAACACGCGGAACTTCTCTTCTTGTACAAGATAACATTCACTTTATGAGCATGCTGCTGCTCTCATTAAAAGCTCCCATTGACTACAGTGCCTGCAAGTTCTGTATAAGACAGATTTTTTGAAAGAAATTTTTTATTTAGTGTTCCCTTAAAAATGAACTGAAGACATAGTAGGGAACAGTAGAACTATTTCAGATGAGCTTAACAACTGTTTTAGAACTTTTTTACACCAGTGGAGTGTCCACTATGAAATGGAGTGTCCAATGATAAACAGTAGTGGCAGCCTGTAAACTCAGCAAATTATTCTCTAGACCCCTATTCTAACATCTTATTTGTAGATGTATCTGGAAAGTAACTATATTTTGGGAAGTAAAAGCTTAAAAAGTGTATTTTTCATCATTATTTGAGAAGAGCTGAGGACAGAAAAGTAATTCTGTTTCACAGATCTCAATTTTCTGTTAATAATTAATGTCTTTGAATTTTTCAGTTTGAAATGGAAGGCAAAATGTTTCAGCTGTAAGAAAACTTCTTTGGGAGGGATGCTATGGATCCTAGAAGTTATAAAGTATCTGGGTCTACACCTGGAAAGGTAGACCCAGATCATAGTCCATAAAATCTTGGTCTGTTGAGCAGCTGGGCACTTGGAGTTGAAAATGCAAGTTTGGGGGACCTCTCAAGTCTCCACCAGGCAAGCTGAAAGCAAGCCAAGAGCCTTGAAGCCTTGGCTAGGCAGAGTGACCTGGGAGCCAGGACTCACAGCTCCTCACCAGCCTGCCAGGTGGACTGCTGAAAAGTTGGGAGCCTGGAAGTCCACCAACAGCCTTCATAAAAGGCAGGTGGGTGAGCTAACATTGCAGATGACTATTGGAAACCTGCCTTCTTCCTGCCACAACTTTGTCAAAATTGAACTGTCTTCTGCAAACACTTTGGTTTTGATGAATTTGTAGTCTCTGCTCATCTGACAATTTCCAAAACACTGTGATCCTGGAGCATACCATTTGGGAAGTAAGGCTCTTCACTAGGAAAACAAATGTTCTTGGGAAACACATACCCTTTTATACAACTGGCAAACAAAAAACCACACTAAACTAATTGAAATATTCCTTCATGCATAACGAATGAAATCTTGTTTGCCTGGCTTCTTTTTAACATTTTTGGTTTGTTGGATTGCTCAGCTGCACTTTTGAGACTGACAATATTGTCGCTTGCTTGTGCATTTATTTTTCAGATATTTGTCTGTGCTCAACATTATTTTGGAATGGGATGACAGTAATGGAATATGTTAGTGAAGTAACTCAGCTGATGAATATGTCATTAAAATGTTGGTATTTCTACAGATACATCTAATACTGAAAAAGGAAAGTTGAAGCACTTCAATATGTAATTTTCCTTTTTTTAATAGTCTAACATAAATTTAGGGTTTGTATAATCTATATTCATTTTTATTTAATCAAATGGTTCTGTAACTTTAAGGACCAGGTGTAAAGAACTGAAGCTTCTTAGTAAAGCCTTGTTTTAATTTTTGAATTTTCATATTATTAGGATAAATTTTTCAACAAAAGAAATATCATATGTTTTTCTTGCCCTTTGTTTAATAAATCTTTCCTTATAAACAGAACAACACATGAAAATGAACAACATAATGATAAATCACTTTATTTATGTTATTTATCCTTTCACCACAGAATGGCACTGAGATTTTGTGGGGTTTTCATCTCTGGTCTCTGCAAACACTATTTAAAGTAAATATTCTATATCTGTATAATAGATTTCAGATCGTTCACAAGAACATTAATGAAAATAGATAACACAAAGGTAATACTTCAGCAGAGGTTCAGCCGTTCTCAGGAGTATCTTTCACACAAATGTAACCTGACTGCACTAGCAATTGCTAGATCTTTTGGATTTCAAAAGGAGGGTTTGTTATTCATTTATTATGGCTGGGAATTTCAAAGGGACAAAGGGACTGAAATCAAAGCCAGTAAGAACTGGATATTTGTCTTTTTTTTACATATCCTTGAAGAGTTTTTGTTAATTTCATGCCCTCTCTCACTGTATTCCTTTTTTTTCCCCAGAAGCTATAATTTCTGTGGGGATTTGTTTTGTGGGGATTTTGGGGTTTGGTTTGGTTTGTTTAGATTTTTTGTAGTTCTGTCATATGGTCTAATGTGGATTTCACTATGCTTTCATTTGCTATACAACTAATGTGAGACTAAATTTGATAGGTACTGTGCAGTGGTGTCTAATTATTTCAGGTCCCCCATCTATTATTTTTTAATAAATAACCTTGGAAAATTTATAGCAAAGTGGTAAAGATGCATCTTAGCGAAGCTTTAATGAGATATCAATGTCTGAGCCAGATGTTCATTTTTTGATTCCTACAGGTTTCATGTGATAACATCAGGTCTTTCAAAATTGTTCCAAATAACTCATCATAATTTGTCTGTGTAACCTATATCTAGCAATTTGGAAGTCCCATCATCCCTATTTTCTAGTCACCAAATGCTGTGTTAATAAATTGATTGGTTTCTTTCAAAATGAATTAATCATGTGTCAGACAACACAGATGATGACAGTTCTCTAGAAAGAGACACCAACAAAGGCACAGATTAATTTGTGTTATTTCAGTGAAAATGTATTGGCTCTAGCAAACACCCAGAAATCACCAGGAATTTTATCGTTTATAACAACATGAGGGCTGTACTGATCTTCCCCATTGCTGAAAAGCACCATACACTTACAGAACTTTTAAGTGCCTAAACTTACTGAAATTAATGTTTTGCTCTGTTTTTTCCTCAGTAGTGGCTATGGATCATATTTACTTTTCAACTGATGTAGACTGCCCATTTCAAGAGGGCAGTCAAATAGCTTGGCTATTCCAAGTATTTAGACCTTTCTTTCATGGTTCAAAGCACCCTTCCCCGAGAATGTAACACTTTGGATTAAACTCTGAAAAGATCATAAATACTGTGCAAATGTGCTGCAGAAATTGAGGCATCAGTTTGATATATGACTACCAGAATGTAAGCTTCTTGCATCTCCTGCAATAATAATAAGAAAAATGAAGTAGTGTTGTGGTTTAACTCCAGCCAGCAACCAAGCACCACACAGACGCTCACTCACCCTCCCCCCTGGTGGGAACGGGGACAGAATCAGAAGGGTAAAAGTAAAACTCGTGGGTTGAGATAAGAAGAGTTTAGTGATTGAAATAAAATAATAATAATAATAATAATAACAACAACAACAATAATAATAATAATAAAATAATAATAATAATAATAATAAATTCGTTCTGAAAAGGAAAAAGATAAAAAGAGAGAGAGAAACAAAACCCAGAAAAAACAAAGTGATGCAACCGCTTACGACCCACCAACTGACACGCAGCCAGTCCCTGAGCAGCGATGACTGCCCCTCAGTCAACTCCCCCAGTTTATATACTGAACATGATGTCATATGTTATGGAATATCCCTTTGGTCAGCTTGGATCAGCTGTCCTGGCTATGCTCCCTCCCAGCTTCTTGTGCACCTCCTCACCAGCACAGCATGGGAAGCTGAAAAGTCCTTGACTTAGTATAAACACATCTTAGTAACAACTAAAACATCAGTGTGTTATCACCATTATTCTCGTACTAAATCCAAAACACCGCACTAAGAAGATTAACTCTATCCCAGCTGAAACCAGGACAAGGATGAAAAAAAGGAAAAGACCAAAAGGTGTGTGTTGGGTAATACAGATATAGTGACCTTGTTTCATGGGAAACAGAGAGAGAATTGGGCTGTTATGCTCTTGTATCCTGCTGTTATGAGGAAAGTCACCGCAAAGGAGAAAAGTTTAAATTGACTGCTGTAAGAAAAAGTTTCAACAGGATTTCTGTAGCAAATGATACCTTCTGATCAGACAATCCCTCTTTTCCATGTTTGATCTTTGAAGAGTGAGAAATTGTCTGTGCAGGCAAAAAATATTAATTTCTTTCTGGTTTCCATTTTAATTTGATCCAGAGAATATTTTGTGAAGTATGACCAATAGGTTTTGAATGTGGAACAAGGGTACTACTTTCAAATTTCAAAGCAGAGACAAAACTGAGTTTGTTATAGGTAGTAATACTGGGAATTCCCATTACAGGGCCAGAGCAGCAGACAGGGTTTTTCCATTGGTTTTGCCTTTTTCTACTTTCAAGAAAGATTCAAGGTATTGCATGGTCACTTAGAGGAAAGCTCCTTCTTACGTCTTATCAGTCACTTTTTAAATTATCAAGAAAGAAAATTTGCATCGTCACCCTCAAAAGAGTTATTAAAAAAATATCTTTAGCTATCAAGTTCAATTTTTTATATATTTCTTAATACCTTTCTGACTCTATTGCATTCTCCACCACACTGGCAACTTTTGTCAATAATTTTCACAGATTGTATTATGTAAGAATTTCTTAAAAGTTTTTACCTGAATGTGTCATTAAATACTCATGTATTCTCCAATAAAAAAACTGCATTTATTAGGGCTGATTTTTGAGTTCAAACTTTTATTATTTTTTTTGTCCCCACCTTCCTTCATCCTGCTGAATCATCTTCTTTCAAAACTAAACAGCCTCAGTGTCTTTTATCTTTTTTATAAGTCTACAAAAGTTCATGTCTGATTTTAGGATTTGAATGATATGAACAGGAGGCAAGGTAGAACTTGTGGCTAGTCTTCTGATCTAGGCTTAACAGACTGTATAAATTTACCCAAACTTCCTTGAATCATTTAGAGTGTTTTGGTAACATCATAAAATTTGTTCTTTGCCTACAATTTCCACTGCTCTCATAGCCAACCTATGAAGTGAAAGGAAATTTTATGTCAAGCTTCCCCCACAGACGTTATCTGTTGTTGCTGCCCCTGTCCATTCTATTTCTCATTCTCCTCTCTATCTGAAAAAGCTGATTCAAATTGAGCAAATCCTTCCCTAGCTGAAGAAGGACCTGATACAAGACTCCATATGAGAAAGGATGCATGGTCTGACTTTCATGAAGGAGAGCCTTCTAAAGAGCTTTCAAAACGATGCAAGTGCAGCTAAGGAATTCCGTATCTGCTATTGAGATTTATCTCATTGATTGTAAATCCATTTGTCTATCACCTGCTGAAGTCTATATAATCTAGGAGAACTAAAGTGTGTCATCATATGCAACCACATCTCTTAAGTTCACACGTTTCAGGCTTACAAAATTATAGGGCTACATATCTAGCTGGTGACCATTTTGAAGACTGAAAAACACCTGTGGTACTAAAGACTAACTTTTCAACATACACAAATTGGGTCAATATTCCAGAAGGCACTCACTCATGCCTAAATATTCAGTAAGTGACTGCATTTCTCTAAAGGGCTTAGTAACCTGTAGCTCATGGATCCAAACTGACTGTGTGTTCATCACTAAGCTTCTTTGAAAAGCTACTTCTTAGTCAGTATCTAAGAGCACCACTCTGTTAAAAAACAGCTGACTTTTCTAGTCCACCTTTGAGTTTTGTGAGTGTGTTGGTTTTGTTTTGATATCTATTTTCCTAACTAATCAAGAAACACAGTGATGTAATATTTGTGAAACTGTGAAGCTAATGAGTTCTATATGAAAATGCATGAACACTCAATGACTGAATAGTTGTAACAAAATTTCCGGTGTAGTACCTATATAAGATGTGTGCATCTGGCTTTGGTTTTGTATTGTAATATTTTATTATTGTTTTAGTTAAATGCAATTCAGCTACTAAAACTTCCCCCTCGCTGGTTTATGTAACAGGTTCAGATTCACTTTCCAGTTTTATAAAAAATTTTGAAAATTGTGTTTTATTCTATCAGGTATTGCTTCCACTGTATATTTATCTGGCTGAAAGATCATTTCAATTATGAGGCACAGATTCTGCTTCATCTTTCATGAAGAATCTTATACTGTAAACTATGGCAAGATCGCTTAGGTAAACAGAGGCTATTTTTTTAATAGTGAGTTCTATACATATCTACACCATATACTGACATGAGAAGTTGAATAGTATCAAGCTACAAAATAAAATCCCTAATATGCATGCATATAGTTTTAGATGGCTTTTATTAAACATTACAATGTAATAACTAGTTTTCCTTTTCTTCCTATAAAGACAGAGCAATGGATCAAAATATGTTCATGCTATTTACAGGCAGGGAGTCAGATCAAATTTAACGATTTTTGAATTATCACTCTCTCACATTGAGAAATATGATTATAGAAAAGTTTTCTTTTAGCAAGTTGTGCTGTTGGAAAAAAACATTGTTCATTTCAAATAACTAATCATAAAGACAACAGAGAACATAAACAAACCAGGAATTAGTTATATCTGACTTCAAACTATCCTGAACTTGCATCAGTCTTACATGTTTTTGTATTTGTTCTAAGTCAGATTGTAAGGGGAAGAAAGAGAGCAGAAAAGAGGAAAAAAATCCAGGGAGAAAAACAAAGAAAAGATAGAAAGCACTGAAAACAAATGTGAAATTAGACCAAATAAAGGATTAGATAAGGAAGTAAAAAAACAATCAAATGAAAAAAAAGTCAGATCACCATTTACCCCAACCTTGATTATTTTTATTTGTTTTATCCATGAACATATAGCTTTCTCTTTCCGCTAGCTATTTGTAATATTAGCTTTAGCTTTATTGACTTCCCTAGTGGGAAATTAAGTTGGCTGTAAAATTTACTCTTCCTTTTTTTTGCTGGAAAACAAACAAACAAAAACCCCAAACAAACGAATGTGGACTTGAATTGTACTTGGGGCAAAGGATAGCTATGAACTCTTCCTTTGGCAGAGAGGTCTGTCAAAGCAGCCATCATGCACTTACCCATGAACCACACACTTGCTTATGTCTGACACAGTGTCAATCACAGAGTATGTGATTGTGCAGCAGTGTTATTTTCAAACACCATCAGTTCCTCAGTTCGGTTCACTTTGTCCATTTCACCCACAAAATTTTTTACCAGGCCAGTTAACAGTTTAGCACGGAAATGAGAATACAGGGTATGGGAGGAATAAACTCAAACTAAGATGACAAGAAATGATTATCAAACTGTGGCCTAGTCAGCAAACTTTGAAAATCTAAACATTTTGCAAGCCTTTTGTCAGCTTTCAACAGGTTGCCATTCATTGCTAGGCAGAGAGCTAATAATTTGATCCAAATGTAATTTCACTCACATCAGCTTGACTATATGAGAAATTAATCAGACTTCAAATGGATTCTAGATATTGTGGTTGGCATCAGATAACTCTTTGATTCAATGAAAAATTCCAGGTTGAGTTAAGGTCAATTCATTTGGAACACTTTTTTTCAGACTGGAGAGAGACAACATAAAGGAGGCAAATGTTCTATGTATGTAATGTTCGACAGTCTGGGAATTCAGAGAGCAAATGTGGGCTGAGTTTTACTAATTGTAGAGGCTACAATATGCGCTTGGTCTCCTAGAGGCATGATATGCAGAGAATCCTTTGTGACTTTTGAGACGGGATGTCATCCAACGGGACCTGGACAGGCTGGAGAGGTGGGCCTGTGTGAACCTCATGAGGTTCAACAAGACCAAGTGCAAGGTCCTGCACCTGGGTTGGGGCAACCCCCGATATCAATACAGGCTGGGGGATGAGGGGATTGAGAGCAGTCCTGTGGAGAAGGACTTGGGGGTACTGATGGATGACAAGCTGGACATGAGCCAGCAGTGTGCGCTTGCAGCCCAGAAGGCCAACCGTATCCTGGGCTGCACCAAAAGAAGCGTGGCCAGCAGGTCGAGGGAGGTGATTCTGCCCCTCTACTCTGCTCTGGTGAGACCCCACCTGGAGTACTGCATCCAGCTCTGGAGTCCTCAGCACAAGAAGGACTTGGAACTCTTGGAGCGGGTCCAGAAGAGGGCCACAAAAATGATCTGAGGGCTGGAGCACCTCTCCTACGAGGACAGGCTGAGAGAGTTGGGGTTGTTCAGCCTGGAGAAGAGAAGGCTGCGGGGAGACCTTCTTGCGGCCTTTCAGTACTTAAAGGGGGCCTATAGGAAAGATGGGGACAGTCTTTTTAGTAAGGCCTGTTGTGACAGGACAAGGCGTAATGGTTTTAAACTAAAGGAGGGTAGATTTAGGCTAGATATAAGGAAGAAATGTTTTACGCTGAGGGTGGTGAAGCACTGGAACAGGTTGCCCAGAGAGGTAGTGGAGGCTCCATCCCTGGAAACATTCAAGGTCAGGTTGGACAGGGCTGTGAGCAACCTGATCTAGTTGATGATGTCCCTGCTCACTGCAGGGGGGTTGGACTAGATGACCTCTAAAGGTCCCTTCCAACCCAAAGCATTCTATGATTCTATGATTCTATGACTAATGTCTGGAATTTTACACTAGAACTGAGGTTTGCCTTTAAATGTCATTATCACTAAACTAGACAGACTGTTGTGAAAATGCACCTTCTGTAATGAACAAATGATAGAAAGAATCAGGAACACTTTCTTCTATAATACTGATGGTGAGAGCAGGCTGTCCAGGCCTTTGGGCAGCCTCTTCATGACTGACACCTGAAAGATCTATGCTTCCACCTTTGATTTTCTTTTAATTTGCACTCCTTTTTCTCTATTTATCCTCCTTAGAGATTTCTGTTGCTGATCAGCTGGTACTCTGTGTTGTTGTTACTGATGCTTCATATTACAGAGGAACCCTATGACTCACACTCTTTGCTGATTTTCAGTATAATAGTGATTCTCTCCAAAGCTTCATGCTCTGTTTTCCTGAGTACTTCAATGAAATAACAAATTGACCAGATCACTGGAGCAGAACTACCTATACTGTTGTTTTGTAAAGAGTATCTCAAAATATCAAAAGGGGTTTGATATTCTAATGTTTGCTTTTATTAAAACAAAAATTGGAATAAGTAACTCTTTAAAAAAA
Organism: Balaeniceps rex; assembly: GCA_013401315.1. Classification (NCBI taxonomy): domain Eukaryota; kingdom Metazoa; phylum Chordata; class Aves; order Pelecaniformes; family Balaenicipitidae; genus Balaeniceps; species Balaeniceps rex. The sequence goes on from VYZW01036333.1 coordinate 13,770, forward strand.
AAGAAGATTCAGACCTTCCAGGTGATTAGAATAAAACGATGCAAAACCAAACTTTTCACCTTCCCACACCTCTTTGTTGTGCAAGTCCCTCCCTAAGGTGTTCTTCTCTAGTCATCAGTTTTCAGTAGCTTCATGGGTTACATCAAAGACCACACAGATGCTTCTGGGTCTCTAGAGAAAACATCTTTCTTTCCATCAAAACTGAGGCTGATATGTTTTTCCCATCTCTTTTGGGGAGTCTTCCATTTTGTTTTTATTATTGCTATACGTCCCATTCCTTGTTGGCTATTACTTGAACTCAAGATATTTCTTCTAGTGCAGAAGGACTTGTCCGTTTCAGGACATACGTTCAGCAGAGGACCCCTCACTGCAGAGTTTTTTCTGACCTTTGATGCAACTGTGAAAACCATTTATGTGTAGCAGAACATGAAGTTTTCACAGTAGAAACAGCAGTAGAAAGTGAACAATCAAATAAACCAGGTACCATGTGTTATGGGCAATGATATTGCAGACTCTCTCTCAATACATCTGTAGCAATTTAACTGTTTGTGTGGTTATGAACTGGATCAGTAAACAAACTTGGGATAAATATGATCCTTTCCATGGATTTTTTTTAGTGATTGACCTCACAGCAAAACCCTATGACCTGCTGTAATTGAATAATTGAGGAGCAAGACAAACAGAATGGGTAGCCAGATCAAAATCTTGCAAAAAGTTTGTCTAAACAGCATATTTTCTTACCTTGGGGAATTCTTCAAAGTATTCTGATGAAAAGGTTTCAATGAGCTTTTTGTGCTTCCTCCTGCCCACTATACAAAAAGCTCCAGCCAAACATTCAGAGCTCAGTTTAAGATCAGATGAGGGTGGGAGTGTGGGAACTGGCATGAGAGAAGTTGCAGAACCTCAGTGAGAGCTGGGAGATGAGGACAGAACTGAGTGATGCCGGATGCATCACATGGAAAAAAATCATCAACAGTGGGTTGGTGCAAGTTCTGAGGTGACAGGAACTATGATGTCTAGCTAAGGTGAGGTCTAATGATACACACAGACGAGGTTTAGATATATTTTCCACATGATTGTCTTCCAGCTGGCTAGCCTATTACTTACAATTCGTTGGTCTTTTGAGTTAGTAACACATTAAAGGTAAAGATTTAGTGGAGGCAGAGAGGTCCTGGGAGGACTACAAAACATCTACCAGCACTATTTGATACTGAAATACTATACCTTTCTTCTCTTCGGGCATGACTTATGGCTTCTGGAATTCTTCACCAGTTGGGATTTGAGACTTTCAACTCTTACATAGATTTTCACCCCGCAGTCCTTATCAAGGATGGAAGTTCTCTAGGATCCAGTAATGTTTGCTGAATGCAAAGAGATCAAATAGACTGACCAATTACAGATTTAAATAACCTGTAATTTAGTAGACCTACTGCACTTACTTCAATAGTCTGTATGGGCTGAGCAAATATTGGAAAGTAATTAGAGAAAGTTAAAAAGAAACACGGTATCAGCAACAGGAAGGGAGCTGATGCTGAATCTGCGTGTCCCTCCAGTCATAGGAAACACACTATTTAATTCTTTAACTGAGTTTTTGTTATTATCTTTAGCACAAGGAATCTTTTTCACCAAAAATGAAGACTATAAAATCCTGTTATACAACTGCAAATGATGTCCAAGGGTTTGAATGTGTTTCCCAAGCTGGGAGTCACAGCTAAAAATAAGGATTTGCAATAGCAGAGTTGCTTATTTTAAACAGAGTTGTTAACAATTGGATCTCTTACTGTACTGCTATTACTGCTATTTGGAAGAAGGTTTGGATGAGTCCTCTGAACTTGTTTCCAATGTTTAAATGGAATTCAGCAGATGTGTGCAAATCTGGTTCATAAAGCTTTACATTTCCACTTGAGCTTTTCATTTGCTCTAAATAGGAAGTGCAGATGAGGACTTCAGAAAGACAGAGAGGTAACGGAAGGGTCTATTGATATATAAAATGATGAAGCAATAATGTAATAAAATTAGCTAGATTCTAATGGGAGATGACAAGGAGTAATGTAACAGCATGTGAAATGGAGGTGGGAGAAGAGACTGCATGAAAAATTACATTTACCAGTAAGTAATTCATCCTTTCATTCCTTAAAAAAATACAAGACTGGGAAAAAAAAACCCAAACAAAATGTGGGTCAATTTGTACCTTGCTATTCTAGCCACTTCATCTCACAATCCTTTTCATAAACATACTGAGGTCCCTCATAAGTGGGGAGTTTTTTGCCTCCTCTCACCCCCAACAAGATGTTCCTGAACATCTCTGATTTGATCATGAAGAACTTACATCTTACCCCAGATTGAATTTTTCATCAGCAGTTTGGACTTCTGTGTGATGTGACAGTTTGCCAGCTTAAGTGCTGCTGGACTTTTCTGCAGGGTCTGCTGGTTTCAGTAGTTAGTAGTTAGGAACCTTGAATTCCAGAACCACAGGCTGGACTGGACACCAGAAATGTCACTCTGGTTTCTTTCAATGGGGCAATGTGGCTAGAATAGCAAAGCAAAGCAAAGCATTGGCAAAATGCTGGACAAATGACAAAAAATGTCACATAACTGTTCAGCGAGGAGAATCTGAATGTGACTAGCCTAATTTTTCTTTCTTTACAACATGTGTTCCAATCTATTTTATATAAGGACATGCTATTTTATATAAGGACATGCCTGCAGATTTGGGGCTTCAAACTGTATTTACACAGCCTAGTAGGAATCCAGATCAGGAGTTTTAACTTTGACTTCTTGGCCACAGTTTGGATATGGTCTTTTGAATTAGATGTAAGTACATGGTTTTCCCCAAGTCCAGTTTAGGGCAGCTGAATTACATGTTGGGGTTTTTTTCGTTAATCTGTCAAGGTACACATTATCTAGCATTTCTCAGCCCTGTATAAGATGCAATACATGACAGTTCTTTGCCAGCCACTACATTTAGTTTTTCTTATTAGCTACATTTATGCCTAAAAATACTACTTTGATAATAACAGACAATAATCAAGTATCTTCTTAACCTTCCTTAGCTAGATTAAACAAGTCACATTCTTTAGTCTCTTGTCAAGTAGTAGCTGCTTCATTCTCTGAACATCCTCCTAGGCCTTCCTGTGTTTGTTCCATTCCAAGTTCTTTTTTCATGAGCATGAGTAGCCAGAATCATATATGCATTCTGCAAGAAGGCTAACCTGGCCTAAATTGTACAGTGGGATCAATTTCTTCCTGCCTCTGCTGGAAGTGTCTGTTCTGCTGTACTAAAATTTCATTTGCCTTTTTCACAGCTACATCAAGTTAGCAGCTGGAGATTATTCTGTGATCAATGAACAGATCAAAGTCCTTTCATCTTTTTTCTATAGGTAAGCTCCTAGGCTGATGTCATGGAAGTTTATCTTATTAGACCTGAAGTATATGATCCTGCATGTTTATCAATTGTATTACATCTTAAGATTCCTGTCATCACTATAGTTAGTTCTTCCTGTATATATTAATTCTTTTCTTATGGGCAACACTTCCTAACTTTATTTCATCACAAATTCTCTGAGCCAAATCCTATCCTTTGTGTTTTAGGTAAAAAGACTAAAATACATTTATCCTAAAAATTGTTCTTGTGAAATACCACCCAACTGATAGCTCATCTTTCAAAATCCATTGTCATCTTCTTAGGTTGTTGTTCCTCCCTTGCTTCTTAATTCATCTATAATCCCGTCTTCACTATTTTTTTCCATAAAGAATTGAAAGAGATGCTGTAGTCCAAATACAGGGAGTACTGTTAGTCTTACCTATCTAAAAAGTCCCCCAAAACATTTGCAAGTTATGTCAGCATATGTTAGGATTTATAAACCAAGTTTACACATTTCATTCATAATTTATTAAATCTTTACATATTCTTAACATTTTGTTCTAAGACTGTTCAAACTGCAGTGGTCAGAGACCTTCTAACTAAATCTCTTATTCTCAGATGGCAACATCCAAATTTCTTGACTAAACTGAATTAAGTAATTTTATTTTTGCTTCACCTGGGTTATGATTATTTCTATTCTATACATTTATTTCCATTAGTCAACTTACTTTTTCTCTTATATTCAATATCTACCTCTTCTTTGAAGACAAAGTCTAAATATTTGTTTAGTTTGACTCTACATCCTAAACTTGAAGAAACTTCATGATTCTTTCAGATTTAACCACTCAAGCTACTACTTCCAAATGATTTTATTTGCTGGTCCTACTNATTGCTCAGCCATGTGTCTTATAAACCTGTGGAAGACTCTCATAAAATAAAAATTCCACAGAGTTTTGAGATATATACCTGAAATCTAATCAAGCCAGGGTCCTTCAGTAGAAATTGGGCTACATGTTACTGCGAATGTATTGTGTGGATTTTAGATTACCAGAAGAAAATGGCTATTGATAAATTGAATTTTGTCTCTGGGTATCTCCATTTCCACTTCAACACAAGAGAAAGATTGTAACTGGAGATTTAGGTGGAGTTATTGGTCTGGTTGTAAATCATTCCTGTACAAATGAACCTGAGATCTTTGTTATGTCTGTTACATACTCTGGCCCTGTATTCAGGTGCAGAAGAATTTATCAGTATGTTCTCTAAACCACCATTTGTGAAACTTTTTGATTACTAAAATATTGTTCCTTCTAGAGCTAGCAACTTGACTGCTGTGAATAAACTTCTTCATTTTAACTGTTTTGCTTAATTAAGACTCTTAAATCAGTTAGCCAGACATATGTGTTTTCTGATATATCTGTCCCACAGGGACATTCAGGATATGAAACTTTCTTACATTTTAGACCAAAGATTTATAGTTAGGCAAGACAATAATTTTTAGATTTTCAGGAATTAACTAGTCTGTTTCACACTGCCTATAATAAAAGAAAACAAACACATGTTGGTGCATGTCCTGGTTTTGTATGGGATAGAGTTAATTTTCTTCCTAGTAGCTGGTATAGTGCTGTGTTTTGGATTTAGTAGGAGAATAACACTGACAACACACTGATGTTTTAGTTGTTACTAAGCAGTGCTTACACTAAGTCAAGGACTTTTTCAGCTTCTCATGCTCTGCCAGGTGCACAAGAAGCTGGGAGGGGGCACAGCCAAGACAGCTGACCCAAACTGGCCAAAGGGCTATTCCATACCATATGACATCATGCTCAGTATATAAACTGGGGGGAGTTGGCAGGGAGGCTGCGATCGCTGCTCGGGCACTGGCTGGGTATTCGTCAGTGGGTGGTGAGCAACTGCATAGTGCATCACTTTCTTTTTTTTTTTTTTCCCCTTTCCTTTTCTGTCCTATTAAACTGTCTTTATCTCAACCCATGAATTTTACTTTTTTTTTCTCCTGGGGAGGGGGAGAGTGAACGAATGGCTGTGTGGTGTTTAGCTGCCTGCTGGGTTAAACCACAACAGTGCATAACACATATTCAGCATCTTCCTTAACAAACTCCTGTTACAATCTATTTTTACCTTACTATGGCACTCAACACTGAACTGAAATTTGAGCAGATTCTGGGGATGCTTGTGAGATTAAATAGAAACACAGTATGTGATGGCATAAATATTTTTTAAAAGAGTTTTCACGTATCAAGTCTAGGAATAACATGTTGTAAAATATAAATATTTATTTTTCATCTCCCAGGAATGTGAAACCTCTGCATATATTTAATGACAGTAGAGACTGTTCTCTGTTACTGCAAGATGTACCCTAAGCATCAAGTAATGAAGATAAACTTTTTTTTTTTTTTTAACTTTACCTTTGAATCAGTTCCCTTAAACAAACTGTTCCTCAAAGAAAGAACTGGCAGACAGTTGGAATAGGGAAGACAATATACAATGTATCCTGAAGTAAATTTTTTATAATGGCTTAATTAACAAGTCTGTTTTAATAGTTACTAAGTGATCTGTTTACTAATTTACTAATGATATTGTGAAAAGAATATTATTTATTTTCTGGAACATATAGTTTGTAATGTGTTTCTCAATAGGAAAAATCACTGCCTGAACTGTGGCAACATTTCTTTAGAGAAGAGTATCATGCTGCTTTGAGAACTGTGTGTGAAAAACAGCCTTTTGC
>VYZW01036334.1:0-30284 GCA_013401315.1 Balaeniceps rex
TTCCCGTGATGCCCCGCGCTGGCGAGGCGGGAAGGCGGGCGGCAAGATGGCGGCGGGGCTGGCGGAGCGGAGCTGCCTGGAGCTGAGCGCGGCGGCTCGGGGCCCACCGCGACGGCCTCGGGAGGTGGTTTTTAGCCCGCCGGGGACGGCTCCGCTCCCCGCCGGCCGCTACGGGGATAGCGCGGGGGGGTTCTGCTACCAGGAGCGCGCGCAGCTCGCCGCCGCCACCCGGAACCGCTTCGTGCGGTGGTGAGTGCGGGCCCGGGCCCCGTTGACCCCCCCGCCCTGCTCGGGCCCACCTCTCCCCCCCGGTCCTTACACCTTCCCCGGTCTCTTCCCTCAGGACCACATCGGGAGACACGGTGGAGCTGGTGGAGGAATCTCTGGACGTCAACCTGCTGAACAACGCCGTGCGTCTCCGCATCCAGGGCTGCCCGTTTCTACCGGGTGGCGTGCACCTCTGTGAAGTGCAGAACCACTTGGTCGTCCTGCTGATCACCGGGCAGACGGTGCATCGCCTGCTCCTGCCACATCCCGCCCGCATGTACCGCAGCGTGAGTACCGGGGTGGTTTGCTCCCCGCCTGTGTCAGCCGCCTGCCTCGGTCCCGCCTGTCAGGAGCCCTCGGCGAAGCCACTAAGTGCATCGCAAAACAGCAAAGGCCTCGGCGCGCTTCTTGGCATGGGCACAAAGTGCCGCTTCCCACCTGTACTGCTTTATGGCTGTGACCAAGTTAATTTTGGCCGGGAGAGAGTTAATTTTCATCTTAGTAGCTTGTGTGGTGCCGTGTTTTGGATTTGCGACCAAAACGGCATTGATAACGCGCTCATAGTTTAGCTTTTGCTGAGCGGTGTTTGCACAGCCTCAAGGTCTTCTCTGTTTCTCGCTGTGCCCCCCATGTGACTAGATTTGGGGGTGTGCAGTGGTTTGGGAGGGGACACAACCAGGCAGATGACCCGAACTAACCAAAGGGATATTCCTTGCTATGTAACATCATGCTCAGCAATAAGAGGGCAAAGAGGGGTTTTGGGGGGGGTTAGCCCCCTTTTGCTCAGGAACTGGCTGGCTGTCGGTCTGTCCAGCCTTTGTGTCCCTTGTTTTGTTTTCTTCTCTCTTCTTCTGCTTGATCTTTGCTTATTAAGCAATTTTTTTTTTTATCTTGACCCCCAAGTTTTCTCGCTTTTATTCTTCCTTTCCTCTTCCCCCATCCCGCTTGTCGGGGAGAGGGAGCGTGTGGCTGTGCGCTCCTGTGTGCTGCTTCGCTGCCCAGCTGGATTAACCCCCAACGCCGCCCTGTTGTGGGGCTTCACACAAACCCCGTCGCCACCGTCGTGCCCGTGTCGAGTGGGCTGGCTGTGGAAACACTGGAGGTGAGCTGCTGATGGGTATGAAGCTCGGCTTTTCCTGAGCCCTTTCCAGTTGGGCTGGATTTTTTTTTTCCCTGCCGAGCAGACTGTATACTGGTTTTAGTTAGGATGGAGCTGGTTCTCTTCGCAGCAGCATGCTGCGTGGCAGATTTGTGACCCAAGAAGAGTTGGGAACGCACCGCTGCTCGAGCTGTTGCTGAGCAGTGCGTGCACAGCATCGGGGGCTTCTCTGTTTCTCGCTCTGCTCCCCAAATGAGCTGGCTGTGGTGGGCCGGAGGCTGGGAAAGGGTCGCAGCTGGGACAGTCCCTGTGCTGTGACACCCCGTTCAGCGACACAGCGGGGAGGGGACTGGGGCAGGTCACCGTTGCTTGGGGGCTGGCTGGGCATCAGGCTGCTTGGAGGAGGGTGAGGGATTGCTTTGGCATCACTTGGTTTGCTTTTATGTTATTCTTCTTCCTCTTTGCTCCGCTTATTAAACCATCTTTATCTTGACCTACGAGTTTTTGTTGCTCTTATTCTCCCCCACGCTGCTGGGGTGCACAGCTGGGGGCAGTTACCTGCCAGCTGGGTCAGCCCACCACGACTGATCTTTTTCATAGCTCTGTGCTGGGGATTTGTACTCTGGACTGGAACCCTCCGGTGTTTCCGGAGGCGCAGAGCTGGAGCCTGTCAGGCTCTCCTGAGTTTCTTACTGTCCAAACTTTCCCAGTTAAATTTCTTTATAGATATTATAAACTGCTAAACTCCAAGCGCTCTGATTCTTGGCCAGGTACAGCAGGTGCGTTCATCAGCGCGGGGTAGTTCTCTATGTGGAAGTGAAAACTGCTGGGGAAAAGAGTGGGGTAGGAAAAGTAAGCTGGAAATCTCGCGCTTTGTTTGGAACTGAATGTACTCAGACCGCACGCGGGGGAGGCAGAGGCCGTAGGCATCAGACTGGCAGTGTTTGCCCCGAAGCTGAGGGTGTTTCAGATCTGTGAATAGGGCTTGGATTTCGATGAAAGTCGGTGACATAACCTGAAATGAGGCTTGGAGGTGGCTCTGCCAGTGGTCCTGGGGCCCGGCCTTGTGACAATGGGGACAAAGTACCCGTTGGTAGTAGGGACTGAGTGCTTCAGAGGGAGGCCTGGCTGCGTTTGTAACTTGCCCTCTGTACGCAGCAAGGTATAGAATCCTTTTATTTCATGAGGAAGATGAACCTTCTGCAAAATTTACACCGCATTCACCCATTTGCTGTGACGTTTTCCTCTCATGTCTGCTTCTGGTGTGTCTTATCCTGTCCCTTTCATCTCTTAGAGAGCTTATCTCTTGCTTTTAGAGCTCCAGACAGCTTTCCCAAGGGATGATGCTGTGCTGTTGCAGAGCTGCTCTTCGCGGGGCTCGTTACCAGCGTTTTTCTATGAGCTGTCTCGAAGCAGCTGATGGACTGCGGGACTCCTTTGGGGGTGTTACAGTATATGAGAGAGAGCGCGAGCATTCTGCTAGAAAATTGCAGGTTTTGAAATCCCTTTCATATCCGCTCATAAAGAGCGGTGGCCATGGGTTAACTGTAAGGGAAACAGGAGTGGTAGTGATGAGAGTTCTTACCGGAAGAATCCTTTTTATCAAGTAGCAGCGTCGCAGTTGCCATTCCACAGGTGTCTGGCTGTTTGTTCCGTGCCTTGTGTACGTGTGCTCAGGGTTTGTACTCTCTGCCGTTTCCCTCCTCCAGGAGCTGATAACAGAGAGCCAAATGCAGTCCGTGTTTACAGATATCGGCAAAATCAACTTCAGAGATCCTTCGAATTACTATGTGATTCCCAACGTGCCAGGCCTGGCGTCTAATTCTGTCGCCTCAGCGGCGTGGCTTAGCAGCGAGGGGGAAGCTCTCTTCGCTCTGCCCTCCGCGTCGGGAGGGATCTTCGTCCTTAAGCTGCCTCCTCACGACGAGCCTGGTAAGGAGCGGGAACAGGCTGCCTCCTCGCATCCGCCTCTGCAAAACGCCGCTCAGCGCGGCATCCCCTCCCCTAGCTTTGAACTTGGCTTGAGTTTAATTTTCGGCGTGCGTTGTACAAATTCACTCCACGCACACAAAAGCTCTTTTACATCATGCCTGTGTAGCCCCTTGCTGGTGGCAGTAAATATTTTGTTAACGAGCACTCAATATATTTCTAAGAAATATCGCTTTTATTTTTGAAAGGAGCGGTTTCAATTGTGGAATTGAAACAGAGCTCGGTGATGCAGCGTTTCCTCACCGGTTGGATGCCAACTGCCATCAGGTTAGTGTCTGGTGATGAATAAGCGGAACTAATTTTGTCTTTTTGATTCCCTCAGCTAGAGTTTCTAGCTGAAGTCAAAGATAGGCAAGTCAACATCTATAAACGCTCTGTCAAAAAAGTTAACCGGGTCACAGGACCTATCGCAGTACGGAAGTTGAACGCTGGATTAGTTCATCTTAACGGGGTCCTGCTGATTCTGCGTGTCTGTGTCTACGAATATGTTGTATCTAGTAATTGGCCTCCAAGGATTTGCCCAGGATATGGCTCACGGCCAGCACAGATTAAGGATTACAACAGTTGTATGTTCTTGCCCTTGTTCTGAAATGTCAGGCCTGTTCCTGATGGGCAGAGGTTACGTGTGGGTGACACGGACGCTCTGTGTGCAGTCTGGGCTCGGTGTTGGATTGTAATTGTTACGGTATCTTAGAGCCCACAACCAAATTCCAGGCCCTGTTACTTAGAAATGGGAGCGAGTCCCCTGACGCCCTGAATGACTTTGACCATCAGCGGTGCATTGCTTGGGGCTGGTCAGATCCTTGCTTCCCTCTGGATCCTTCGCCCGCATTCTGCAAGCGCTAGGCTGGGGCTGGGGAAGCCGGGGATGTGCTTTGGCTCTGCCAAATCAGGCGAAGAACTGGGCGTTACCGGTGTGGTGGGCTCCTCTGCGCCTTGGATGCTGACCCGCACGCTCCTGAAACACTGCTCTCTCCTCCTGGTCTCACACCACTGATTTATTTGTTTTTAAACACAGTGTGATAGAAACCCTCTGCCTTGGATCTACGCACTAGCCTTGATTTTCTTTTAAGCTGTTGAAATAAACTCTGTGTTTTCAGAGGTGACTGTGGCCCGTCGGACCTGCCTATCAGCCTCTCTGTTCACTGCCTAGATCACGATGCCTTTCTCTTTGCTCTCTGCCAGGACCACAAACTTCGGATGTGGTCCTATAAGGTGAGCGAGACCTGCGTCCGGGGGAGTAGCATCTTCCATCGCTGCTCGGGTCATAGTCTGAGGCTTAACAAATGAAGGCTGAGTAGTCTGCCATTAAATTGTCACTGAGTCAACTTCTACACGCTGGCATTCAGGGCGATTTGTGAAAATTGTTGTGGCGTGTGTTTGTAGCCACATTTGGAAAGCGGGTGTTGGGTCTTCTCTGCGGCAAAGCCTTGTGCATGGGGTAAGAGGCTGTGTTAGGTTATTTACAAATGTACCGGAGCATTTAGGAAGGCAGGCAGGAGTGCTTCAAGAGCCGAGGAGGCACACCAAATGGATTTTCTACTGCTTTAGCGGTAATAAGAGTGTCTTTGTTAGCATGGGTCCTTGTCAACAAGTAGTTAATAAAAGCCTCTGCTCGCTGCATGCCAGTTGCTCCAAATATCGGTGCCAAAGCTAATCGACCAGCACAACTGCTTTCACGGCTCATCTGCACTGGAATGCGTGCGTGCGTTACGGGAGGGAGGGGAAGCTTTATCGTACATGCCTGGGCTCTGAAAGCCCATGTGCTCGGTGGGAGAGGGCACAGGCGAGATGGCGAAACTAAACAGTGGTTCAGGTACGTGTACGGATGCTTTACATTCATCCTTTAGAGGAAGATCTGGGCAGGCTTTGGCCAGAAGGGGAAGGATGAGGGAGAAGGGCAGTTTCTCAGTCCTGAGTCTTTCCTGTGCTACTTTCCTGATACCTTTATTTTGTGTAGGATCAAATGTGCCTGATGGTTGCAGATCTGCTGGAGTTCATGCCGGTCAGCAGGGACCTGCGGCTTGCAGCTGGGACCGGGCACCGACTGCGACTGGCCTTCTCCCAGTCCCTGGGGCTTTACCTCGGGGTGTACATGCATGCACCCAAGCGAGGGCAGGTATGGAGTGATGGGGCTTCCTCGCTGTGAGTGCGTCTTTCTTGGGCTGCATGGAAAATAACGTCGTTCCTCCTTGGGTTTGGGTCTGTAAGGCAAGAAACAGGGAGAAGTTTCACGTCTGCCCCTCTGGAGAGAGCGGTACTTTCTGAATAAACAAACGTTTTTATTCTCAAAGCACTGCAAGATACATGTGCTCTTCTTGCCTTGGGAGTGGAACTCCCTGCGTGACTAAGCTGCGCTGTGAGTGCTAGTTCACTTGTTCACGTCCTGTTCTGGTAGGATCCTGAAAGCACATATGTGCCGTGGGAAAAGGAAAGGTCCCAAAGGAGCTAAAAGCATGGAAATGCTGATAGTATATTTATGTCGGGCTCCTGGGAGCGTGCGGACACATCGCTGTGCGTTGCCAAACGTTGACTTCTGTAGAACTGCTTCTTGCGGTGAATAATAAACTTAGCAGGACAGGAATGACGGCACAGCGTAGCCTCATCTGTTGGACAGCTTACCCTTTCCCTTCTCCAGGGGATTCACATATGGAGTAGAAGCCCGTATCGTGACTTCTGCTGTCCCGCTAGTGCTCTGCTTGCTCTGGTAAGAACACGCAGAGCTTGGTTTGCAGCAAGCAGCCTGAGGATTCAGGGCTTTTCCACCTTAGTCTCCTTACTTGCCCGCATCATGTTGTCGCTAGCAGTGCCCAGCAGTGTTGTTTTTACCATTTTTCTGGTTTAGTCTTCCAAAAGGCAACTAGAAATCCTTCAGGTTCAGGCAGAGACGAGCGTCCTTCCTGGGAAGGCTGCAGTCAGCGATGGCAGTACGTGGCGCAGAGGGTCAGTTTGGCAGGGTCTGTGGCTGGCGGTGCGTGGCGTGATCAGCTCGGCCCTCCTGCCCTCAGCCCTTAGGGGTCCGATGACTGTAGCGTCAGGCAAGGAGAGGGATCGGAGAGATGAACTTCCCCGCGATGTGCTGGTTATTGGCTTAGCTGTCCTTTAGCAAAAGACTTACGAGATGTGTTTGTAGTTCTGTGTCTTCCAGCTGGTGAGCACCGAGAGCAACCGCTACAGCCTTGACCACATATCCTCCCTGTTCTCCTCGCAGGTGAGTGCTGGGGCCCGGCTCCCCCAGAAGGCACGGAGACGAGAGGGAGGGTTGCTTACTGCGGGATCAGAGGCCAGACTTGGGGATTTAACTGTGAATAAAGAATTCTTTCCCAAACGTGGTTAAATGATAGGAGGGAATGTTTTGCTGTTGTTAACTACGCACGTCTCTCTGCTGTACTTGAATTTATGATAAGAAGGTAAATATGTGCTCTCTCTCCTAGGAGACTCTCGTTGACTTTGCCTTAACCTCAGCTGAGATCTGGGCGCTGTGGCACAACGAAGAGAACCAAACCGTTGTGAAATACATCAACTTTGAGCAGTGAGTTTCTGCACCGAATCGCTAGCGTCGATAGCCTCGTGGCGGGGGTAACTGCAGGAGCAGCTCCCAGATGCTGCTCAGTCGAGCTCCTCGAGTTTTTTCCAGTCCTGCTTCACTGACTGAAGTGTGTGGAGATGCAGCAGTACCCAGTTCTTCCTATTGCGGTATTTGCATCGCGTGCAGAACTGTGTCTTCCTGCAGTGCAGATTACATGGATTTTTTTACTCTTTTTTTGTATAATGAAGCTACAGCTCAGCTGCAGGAATGTGAATAATGTAAAAAGCTGGGTGGCAGGCTTGCTGGGAGTGGAGTCCGCTGTGAGCGTGTCAGAGGGAGGGCTGTACTTCACCGACAGCTCCTTCAAAACGTAACTGGCTGGTCTCTTCCAAGAAAGATGTTTTGAGGAGACCAGTGATGTGAAACCATCAGCTCTGTCTTTGTAAAGCTGAGAGGGCAGGCTTGGTCCATAACCAGACCAGGGAGTTAAATTCTGGGTAAAAAAATGCTGTGTGTGTGCAGGTTTAGGCAGAAGAATCTAGTGGTCAGTCTGAGAGAGAGTTGCTTGGTGAGCCCATGTGATGGGGAGAATGTTGATATAAATTAAGGAATCCAGTCTGTTCTGTTAGCTCAGGGCTGGCGATGCCGGCGTTAAGCTCTCCTGTCGCTTGTCAGTAGTCAAAGCTCTTCTGTTACCAGATCCAAGGGGCCGTGGTCGCTGTAAAGCCTGTGATCGCTGGTGAAAGCGGCAGGTTTGGTTCAGGTGGCTGCTCCCGGGCGCGCTGTGTTGGAGCATTGCAATGCAAAGCTGATTCTGGTTTTATTTTTCTTCCAGAAATGTTGCGGGCCAGTGGAACCAGGTCTTTGTGCAGCCACTGCCTGAAGAGGAAGTGACGGTTCGACACGATCAGGACCCCAGGGTGAGCTGACTATAAAATAGCAACGAGAAGTAATGAAGCTTCTCTGCCCGGGAGGAGAACATTAAGACAGTTCAAGTGTACAAATTACATTGATACAGTCTTAAAATTACTCCAGATTAAAGGAGACGAGCCTTAGCCTTTATTACCACAGCATTAAAGCGTGGTTATGAAACCAGAATTTGAGGGATGAGGAGAATTTCAAGTCAGTCAAGAGAGAGCCTTGAGACAAGACGTGTGAATAAACAAGATCTGGAGTGTGCGGGAAGCAATGTCGATGATGGGAACTGAAAAGGGGTTGGAAGGGGAGAGGTTGGAGCAGGGTGTGGGTGTGAACTGAAGCTGGAAAGAAATACAGATCCAGGGGGTGAGCTTGAGAATGGGAGGAAGGACCAGAAGCAGTATCTTAAATGCTCTCCTCCTGACACGTGTGTTTCCTTAAATTGCTGTCTTGTTCTCTTTGCAGGAAACCTACCTGGAATATCTCTTCACGCCTGGCCGGTTCACAAATGCAGCTATCCAGAAGGCTTTGCAGGTTAGTGAGAGGGCATTTAGTGCTCTCTCTGTTCATCATCTCCTTCCTGGCCGTTTAGATGTGAGGCAACAGGATTCCTTGGAGCTCTTGGCAGGCATCAGTTTGCATTTGATAGTTTGTAGACCTGTCAGTAGTCACTGAAGCAAGTTAGCAACTGTTGTGCCATACTTCAGCCGGTGTGTGTGCTGACGGTGGGAGGCAGAGTGTGGTTTCCAGAAGATGTTTTCCCTTAGGACAGCAGGTTGCTGAGCTTGCTTTTCATTGCCTGCTGCTTTAGCCAGGTGAACAGAGACTCTCAGCGCACTGTAGTGTTGTTTCTCAGAATATATCCGCTCAGTTCTGGCTCCTCTAGGACTGTTAAGGGCAGAGCAAGGCAACGCGCGGTGCCTTTTCAGCAAAAATGGAAAAGCCAAACTTCCACTGCTCTGACCGTTTTGATTCTTTGTGCCGTGACCTTATGGAGGGGCCTATAGCAAGGTACAAGAGAGCTGCTGCGAAGGTGTGCAGCGCTTCTTTCCTCACATCCCAGCGCACCGCCTGCCAGGAGGCTTCCTCCATTTCCACACGAAGAGTGAAGCTGGCTGTACGTCCATGTACCCCACATTTAGCAGCCAGCCATGTTTTTTAATACTTTCGTTCTGCGAAGCACTGGCTGATGCTCTCATGTTTGCTTTACGTCACTCAATGCTGCTTAAACCTTGGGGAGACAGCTCTCTTGCTTTAAAGTAAAAGTTTACTGTGCTGCTTTTCAGATCTTTTCTCAAGAAACTGAGAGACATGTGGATCTGACATGGGATGAGTTGAAAAAAGAGGTTACCTTAGCCGTGGAAAACGAGGTGAGATTTTCTTTTTTCCCCCTGATGTTTTCTGCTTACATCCATTGTATGCAGTATTGTGATGGTTTGGTGAAGTTAAACGAGGTGCAAAGTGACCCCGGGCCTTGTTTTGTCCTTTGTCTCTCCAAAGGAGTTAGGTGACTTTTTAAAAAAAATACAAATCTTCATCCTTCCTGGCTTTTCCATTCCCTCTTCTTTTTTGGAGTCCTTTCTTCTTTCTTGGTGTTCTGCTGTCTCTGCTCCCTGCGTGCACTTTGCACGGAGCATGCTTTGCTGGTCGCACGTTGGGTGCTGCCTGGTCTCAGCTCCCTGCACATGGGTGCTGGCTACCACCACGCAGAGCTGTTGCTCGTAATGTTGGACACCAGAAGATAATCTGCTTGGGGGACTGATCTGAAAGATCAACCGGCTGTCCTTCTGGGTCTGAATTTCCCCCATTTTATCCTACTTCTCCAGATTTTGCTCTGATGTGCCTGATTCTCTAAGCCAGCAGTCCTTCCACCTGCAGCTCATCCTTGAGGCTGCTTAGACTATTGCTAGAAAGTTTGGAAGAAAAAAAAAAAAAAGGCGGTTTTGTATCCTCTATCGCAATCTTCATGCACGATGTTTTTAAAGAGATCTGCGGTGCTGCCCTTTTTCTTGATACCGTTGGTGCTTCTTTATCTAAGGTTGTATAGAAATGGTTTTGTGGGCTTTGTTCCCCTTGCTCTTTGCTGTGTGATTCACTGCTGCAGGAAAAAAACCATGCCTTTTGATGGTAAGGTGGTGGGGGAGAGAACCCTAACTGGTGTTTATAAACCTTAACCGTGTAAAGGTGTGACACTGGTCACGAGAGACAAGACAGCAGTCTGAACGCTACAATTTTTCTCTCTGCTTCACTGCCTGTATTCAGCTGAAGTCTTGTTTTGCTCCTGCTAGTTCCAGGGCAGCGTGACAGAATACGAGTGCTCGCCGGAGGAGTTTTGGCAGCTGCAGGTGGAGTTCTGGTCCAAGTTCTATGCCTGCTGCCTTCAGTACCAAGAAGCGCTCTCACGGCCGCTGGCCCTGCACTTGAATCCCTACACCAGCATGGTGTGCCTGCTGAAGAAGGTGAGGCTGAGCGGCGGTGGCTCTTTGGCCGCTGCGGCCAACTGAAGCAGTGATCTCCAGGGAGGAGTTGTTCTGGCTGAGGTGTGCATTTGGGGAGATCAAAGAAGGGCTTTCTCCTCACCTTTCTAGGGCTCCCTGTCTTTCCTCGTGCCCTGCTCCTTGGTGGACCATCTCTATCTCCTCTCTAACGAGCATCTCCTGACTGAGGACGACTCTGCCATTTTTGATGGTAAGTGAGGAGACGTGGAGCTTTTGCGTTGTTGGAGGCTGAAACGCTGCATGTCAGGGAAGTCCTAGGCAGAGGGATGTGGGCGTTTCCATAGAGGTCTCTTGAAGAGCTCCTGGCTCCATAGTTGTCTACATGGAGATAGTTCTCTTATGTGGGCATTTGTAGGGAGTTTTATTTTGTGAAACATGCCATCGTGCTCGCACCAGGAATTAGAAAATGGTGTCAAGGCTGCAAATCTGCCGTGACTCATTTCAGATAACTTAGAAAGGAAGAATCTTAGATTATAGGCTGCGTGTTGCTCAGTGACAAGGACCTGCCTTGGTGGATCCTTTGCCCTTGTAGCTTTATAAATTTTCTGTGTAGGCTGCAGTTAACTGGTGCCCGCTTCATGCCCGCTCTCTGTGGGATAGATCCTGCCAGGTCAGAGCTCCATAGTGTGCTGGCAGGTCCCCAGTCCTGGTGGGGAGAGCGGGATGCAGCAGCCTGTGTTTCTGACATGTGGGTGACCCCCCCGTATGAACCCTGCTTAACGTTACCTCAGCTGGGTGCTTGCTCGGCTTTGCCATCCCCACCGAGAGCCGTACGACCTACTCTGACTCCGTGCAAGCGGTTCTCTTCCCCCGTCTGTGTGTCTTGCTGATGGAGTAAACTCCTTTCACAGATCACAGGCGAGAAGGAAACTTGTGATCCTCTAAGCACGCTGGGCTCAACTGCCCAGTTCTACAAGCTCAGTTTTTAGCGCAATGTTTTTGTATAAATGTTTTCATGTAAACTGTGGAGAGGGACCATGCCTTTTCTTGTCTCCGGGAAGTAAATGCCAGAGTGTGCAAAACCTTTCGTTAATATTGTCGCCAGAGTGCCCTCTATGCTTTGCTGGCCGTGGAATGACGTTTCACAAGAAAAAGGCCACGGAAAATGTTACCTAAGCTCCACTTTCATGCTCGAGTGACTTTTATATTTTTTTATAAAGAAGAATCGTCATCCATTTGGTTGAGCTATTTCTGAATCTGAGGGAAGGAAACCTGGACGCCGGGGCTGGGTTTGGGAGGCTAGCGGTTCCTGCCCTGTCTGTTTCAAACTTCTCAAAAAATGTGACTTAATTTTAAAAACGCATACATAAAGGATTGCCTCGCAAAGCAGTGATTTAAACCCTCAGTACTGAATTTTCAGATCACTTCTAAGAATGTGAAAATCCCCTCTCAGCTGTGAGAGGTGGTGCTGCAGACGGAGAGCTGCTGTAACGAGAGCGTGTTCTGCTTGGCAGAGCTAAGCTATCTGAGCCATTTGCTCTGGGGTTTTTTTGCTCTTACACTGCACTAATTATTTCTTTTCAACCTGTGACTGGAGAAAATCCCTCGGAGGGAATTCCATTGTTTTATTGTTGCCTCGGTATTTTTTACTTTCCAAATAATAAATCCCAAATCTTTCCCTTGTCAACTCCTAAGTTTTAATTCAGCCTCATAGTTAACAGGGAAGGGTCAGTTTGACGTGCGGGACTGAGACCCATCTGCTGCTAGTGGTTTGCTGATAGGAGCTGAACTAACTGGTTTTGAATGGTCCTCCCACCTTCGCTTTGAAATCTCTTGTAAATATACAGTTAGATTCTTTCATTACAGATTTGGAGATGTCTCGTGATGTTGTCTGTCTTGTCCAGTGCCTTCGACTGATCGGAGAATCAATTTCCATGGAAATGGCATTCATAATGGAAATGGCTTGCTCCCGCCTCCAGCCTCCAGAAAAGGCTGCAGAGCAGATCCTGGAGGACTTGATAGCTAATGACACGTAAGGAGATGTTTTTGCAGAAGCTGCCCTGCAGGGAGGCCCCGATGGCTGAGCAGGGATTGCCTGGAGCCGTCCTTGATTGGCATCGAAGCGCATTTGAGATGTGTGGGCTCTCCCTGTGCTGCAGGAGACTTTTCCAGGTCCCCTCAGAGATGGGGAGCATGGGTATTGGTGACGTTAGCAGGGTCTTCTGTCCAGAACCCCCTCGCTGTTGCCTGGGGCCTTGCTGAAAAGGCTTTTGGGATTCTCAGGTGAGACAGAGAGCAGAAGAGGAACGAGTTCCTGTTAGGTGATCAGTGTGGGAAGCAAGTGCCTGCAGACGTTAGGTAGAGGTCAGAGCCTTGGTCAGGCCATGTGGTTGCTGTGCTCGCCTCCTGAAATCGTCCCGTGGAATGCCAGCTATCCAACTGTTATTTCCTGGTAGCCTGGGGGAGTGGAATAAATAGACTGGTCCCTGCAGGCGCTGTAATAAAACTCCAAGCCAGAAGAGGATTCCCTTCAAGAAGGTCCAGGCTGATCAGATACGCTTCCTTCAGGGAGGATCAGTAAGGGAGGAAAGGGAGCCCCCTTGAGTTTAAACCTCATCTTGCTGATTATTATCTTTTTCGCTTTGCAGGGAAAACGTGATGGAGGATATACACAGCAAACTGCAGGAGATCAGAAACCCTATCCATGCCATCGGAGTGCTCATCCGGGAAATGGACTACGAGACAGATGCTGACATGGAAAGAGGTGAAAGCTCTACAGCAGCGCGTTGGGGCTGGGGAAGCGGCGGCTCAGCAAGTGTTCTGGTCGGTCTAGTTCCTCCCCTTACTGAGGCGATCGTATCTTTCAGCTCATCATCTAAATATGCGCATGAACCTCACCCAGCTGTACGGCAGTGGTACCGCTGTCAACGTGGTTTGCTGGGGGGTATGTAAGATTGCCACGATCCGTTTCCTGATCTGTCGGGACCTGTTGATCCTCCAACAGCTGTTGCTGCGGCTTGGAGATCCTGTGAGTACAGCCCTTGAAGCTACTGCTACGCTCTTTGAACTTTCAGATCTGGGGTTCTGCTGGTGCCAGTCTGTGAGCTCTGTCTCTTCCCACAAAACACTGGAGGCTGTTTGAATGAGCCCAAGGCTTGGGCAAGCCCTGTTCTCTCCTCCAGCCGCTTTTGTCATCCTAAGAAAAGCAGTGCTGCGCTGCGCTCCCACCCTAACTCCCTCTTTCCACGCTGAGCTTCCAGGAAGCAGGAAGCAAAACTCTCTGCGGGAGGAGGGCATCGTTTCCAGCCTCCCATCTGAAACAGCGCTGCCTGAGCACGTACAGTTCTCCTATCTATTCCCCGTCCCTCCCACACCACTGCGCAGCCCAGCACGCACGCGGTTGCAGCTTTGTTCTCTGGCAACGCAGCGCGCAGCACCTTTGTGTCACGGCAGCAGTGTTTACCCAGAGGCTGTTGTTTCAGCCTCTGTGAGGCTGTTCCAGCTGATGCAAACAGCCGCTGTGGTGGCAGCTGTGTTTGTAGTGGTGGGGTGGGCTGGTCTGAGTCCATCCTGTTGGGTGCATGGCCACGTGAGGGATGGTGCTGATGGTTTGGGTGGACACAGGGGTGCGGAATAAGCCCACAGACAAGGGGAGCATTGTTTAAACCAATATTATTTACTTGGAAATGTTACTGCAGTTGTTTCTTGGTTGGAAAGAAATCCCCTTCTTCCTGGATAAGGTTGCTCTGGGAGCATTGAAAGCACGTTGCAAGGTGCCCTTCTGGAGCCAGGCTCTCTCAAGGCATGTGACCTGCTGCTTGCTTGATGAGGAACTGCTGCTTTGCCACCTTGACGCGCTTGTGTCCTTCACAAGCGTGGACTGCTTTTCCTCCCGTGTCACCTAGGCGTGCTGCTCTTGGCTGGAGCAGGCGGGGAGGCAATGCCTGTGCGGCAGGGCTGGGGCCCGAGATGGTCTCTGCAGCAAAGCCGTGATTTCGTTCTCAGTGACGGCGCAAAGCACGTTTTTGCTGGTGTCCCTGGCATGAGCAGGTGCTGGTGTTCATAGAATCACAGAATCGTTTGGTTGGAAAAGACCTTTAAGATCATCCAGTCCAACTGTACCTGTCCACCACTAAACCATGTCCCTAAGCACCTCGTCTGCCCGGCTTTTAAATACCTCCAGGGATGGGGACTCCACCACTTCCCTGGGCAGCCTGTTCCAGTGCTTGACAACCCTCTCCGTGAAGAAGTTTTTCCCAATATCCAATCTAAACCTCCCCTGGCACAACTTGAGGCCATTACCTCTCGTCCCATCGCTTGTTACTTGGGAGAAGAGACCGACACTACGTGTTCGTAGGCTAGAGAAGCACTCGGTGTGCACATAGCTTGCTTTGTTAAACCCTCCACCGGGTCTGGGCCACCGGAATAGTTAACTCGCCCCTTGGTCCTGAGGTGACGCTGTAATTTGTGACTGGGTTATTCTGTCACATGCAAGAGTCCTGCTGGTCGCCTGGGTGGGTTGAGTTAGTTGCTGGGCTATTGACAGCCTCGGTGTTCGCAGGAGGGATGAGCTGGGCCTGATACAAACCTCACTGATCGCCCTTGTCCTGCTGTTGCTCTCTGGGCTTGGCCTCTCGGTGAGCCCACCTCTGTGGTTTGCTTGCAGATGGTTTTGGGAGGGGGACAGCTGTTCCAGTCTCAGCAGGACCTGCTGCACCGCACCTCTCCCCTGCTGCTGTCCTACTACCTGATCAGGTGGGCAAGCCAGTGCCTGGCGTCGGACGTCCCTGTTGACACGCTGTAAGTCTCTACTGTGCCCGTTCTGGCTTTGAATGATTGTAAGTTCCTGCTAAATCCACCTGAAGTTCCCTTCCTGGTATGAAAAGCTGGTGGTTGCTGTGGGAGTATCACTCTAGGAGTCAGGTTGTGCTGGGGAGCGTGGTTTGTTTTTTTTTTTTTCCTTCCATGTTTTGAGCTGACTCTTTGCCTTGTGCTAATTCTGCTGTGTGAGGTCTTGCTGTTCTGTGCACTGCTGCCTTTTTCAGCAGCAGGAGTCATTTGAGTTGAACAATGAGCGCAATTAAAGCAGGAGGCGTTTTGTTGCCTCTTCGCTGATGCCTTTTTCTTCTCTAGGGAGTCGAATCTGCAGCATCTGTCTGTGTTGGAGTTAGCAGACACCACTGCTCTGACACCCCATAAACTAGGTAAGATGTCCACGGCTCATCAGCTCTCGGTTTCTGTTATTTATACCTCTTGCACTCTGTTGTCTCTGCCACCCGAGGGAAATGCTTCACGCAGTGAGCTAATGGAGCGCGTGGTTGAACGACCCCACTTTACGTGGAGATGTTTGTCATGCTGTCCACCAAAAAACGACGACAAAACCAAAGTATTTGGTAGCATTGGACTCAGACCAGAGACGTGGATCTTATCCTCAGCCTGAAGAGGATGGGAAGGCCTCACTCAGCCAAGCGTTATTAATTCTGGCCCCGGCAGTATCAGCCAAGCTCACCTCTCGCTTCTGTACGTTACAGCGGCTGTAGTGGGTCAGACCAGGTCTGTCCTGCTCGCTAGCCTTTATCCCACAGCAACCAGGAGCAGCAGCTCAGGGAAGCGAGAGAATGGAGAAATACTTCCCCAAAACATGCTGGTGCTTCCAACACTTTGCAATTCAGACGCGAGTGTTGCTTGCAGCCAGTACCTCAAGGGGGAAGTTGCAGCTGATAATTCGTTCGCATTTTAAAAGCCTTGCTGCAAAGACGTACGCTTTGGGTTACTGTCTGGGGGAGAAATCCCAATGGGGGAGAATATAAGGCAACTTAATTAGGAGGATGTGTACCTTGAAGTGGTTACAGAGGGAGGGGAGAAAATGCACAGGTAAGAGCCTGCTGTAACTAGTCTGCGCGGCACTTCGAGGCCGAGAGGCTTCAGAGGGAGCTGAGAAAATCAGTGACAAACAAACAGCAGTGCCATGTGTGAAGGGCTGTGAGCTGGGGAAGAATTTCCTCCACTTGCTGACGAGCCTGGGGCATCCATACTCTTTGTAACAAAAGCAGGCTGCGATCTTCAGAGTCCGAACTCTCCCTGAATGAGAGTCTCGGTTCAGGAGGCAGTTGCCTCGACGTAAATGTCAGCGCATGAAAGCAAAATTGAAAACATCCTTTGTGTGTGCCAGTGTCGTGGGTTATTTCTTGGCCCGCTCATGAGGAAAGTCCTGTTTGGCCGCTGTGCTTCAGGAAAAATATGTGAAACGTAGGGAAGATAGAAAGGAGGTGGCAGCTTGGGGAGAGGCGTTGAGAACAGTTAGCTGATGGGAGATTGGGCTGTTTAGGGTGCTGGAATGAGGAGGGAGGCATTTGAACAGAGCCAGATAGCCAAATCAGCACTCCCTCAGCCCTGCCCTGCCAAACACTCGGTCGTGCTGGAAAGCTGCAGCTAGGTTGCAAATAGCGCAACTGGAGACAGAGCACAGCCCTCTATTTTTTTTTTTCCCCCTGTTATAATTGAGTTGTGGTTAATAAACATTGCACTATGTGGCTCTTTGATCTCCTGCTACTCCCTCTGACTTAACCAGACAGCAAGAGAAATCCAAAACCAACAAGTTCGAGTATTGAACGTGCTTATTGTTTTGCTCTGACTTAATCTGTGATGTTTGGGCCGACGGGCACAGCACGGCGTAGAAAAGCATGGGATGTCTGCTGCGGGCCCTCTTCTCAGTGTTTCTTTAACTTGTATTTTTAGTATCCGGCCCTCAAACAATTGTGGAGCTGTTCTTTCAGGAAGTGGCCAGAAAGCACATCATATCACGACTCTTCTTGCAACCAAACACCTCTTTGGCTGAAACGAGTTTGAACTGGCCCCATCTCATTACCGCAATAGTGGCTGACTTTCTGCCGCTCCTGTATCCTTGGCTGTAAACACGCTGCGAGGTGCTGGCTCTCACCGGGCTGTAACCAGGGGGAGTTTCTGTATGGCACGGCAGTGCCGGAGCCCCTGCGTGAGTTGTGTGAGATTGCACGGAGGCTGCGTGTTGCGTCCCGCTCCTGCGGCTGGGAGCGTGGGTGGGTCTGTGGGAGGAAGGTTGGGGTTAGCAGAGGGGTTAGGGCGGCGGGCTGCGGAGTGCTCGGGGGCTGTAAGTTGGCCATCTCTGCCACCGAGCCTCGTGCGGTTCCAAAATCAATGCTTTCCACACCCAAATTTCGAAGACGAGTCTCCTGAACAAGTGACTGTTGTTAGTGTTAATGGGATTTGCGGGTATTTTAAGATTTCACAGAATCCATCCCGTTTAGGTGCACAAGAAAGGATTTGAGTTTTTGACTTTAAGCCCCTGAGCTCTAGCAACTTGACTTGGCGAGGTGCGATGCTGGGAGATTTGGAAGGGTAACAAGATTTGGGCACTTGTGGATTAGATGTACTAATGGTTTTGTTCTAATATGGATAAATCTTATTACAGAATAATGACTTGTATAAAGAGCAGCTTAATCGTCTCTCCTTTCCCCCCACAAACTGAGCACGAGAGGCACGCCGACTTTCAGAGTAGTTCTCCGAGCTCTCCGGACTGGATTGTCCTCTGTTCCTTAACCTCCGCTCAGATGGCCCAGCAATCCCGGCTTCCTCTTCCCCGAGTGCCTGATGGGGAGCTGTCAGTACACCCAGCTGCAGGTGAGTGCTTCGCACCGGCTCTCTCACAGGAGCTGAAAGGGGAAGAGCAGGAGCGAGTGCCATAGTCTCTTTCCACACCCGGGTTTCTTTCAGTAGCAGCTCTGCACTTCAGCCGATGCAGAGGTGTGACTCGATGTGAGCCTGTGCCTGGGCGCCTTACCTCTGCTTAGCAAAAGCTACCCAAAACATCGTCTTTCCAGTCGCTGGAGTTTGTTTTGCTTTCCCCGAGTTGCTGCTCTCTGAGCTCAGATGTGAGCTAATCTTCCCAAGTGTTCTGCTCCCATGTCTGCCTTTTGGAGATGGTGGGCTGGAAGTTTGTCCTGCAGATGAAATGGGCTGAAAGGAATGATTCTTTGGGAGAATTGTCAGAAATCTCTCCTATGCCTATTGCAGTGTCGGCACAGTGAACAAATTGTAAGGTAGCAAATATGTTCCATCTTCTTCCTGCATCCCTCTCGTTCCCTGTAGCGTCCACCTCGGGCTCTGCTAACAGAAGGGCTTTTTGCTACGTATCTCATACCTAGAAAATGCCACAGAGAGTTTGTTGGGGAGTGATTCAAGATGGTAGTCTTATGCTTTTCTTTTATCTGTTTTCAAGGAAACCCAGGCATAAGTGTCCGGGATTATTATATACCCTTTTTGTGGAGGAGTTCAGTCTCCCAGGGCTTGTCTGACAGCATGATACGCGTGCAAGAAACATCTTTGCGGAGCTTGTTTAAATGTCACAGCAAGCCCATAACCTAATCGTTTGTTAGCTGCTGGTGTACCTACCCATAGCCATTTCTGTGGTACCCCTGCAAACAGATTGCCCCTGGGACTAGGGGTTCAGAAGGCTGTCTTCAACCCAGCAGCAGAAGTACTGTTTCAGGAGGGCTCATCTATTTCTTAAATGTCCTTACTAGTAAAAACCAGTGTAAGAAACATCCATCGCCTTTCCATCCCTGGCCGTGCTCCCAACATCTCGGTAGCAGGGCGAGTGAACTACTTTTTTTCAGCTGTCTCCGTAGAGTGCTGTGTTTCAGACCACTGCTTCTTCACCCTCTCTTCCCATGCTCTTCAGGGGCTTGGTAGTTGTCGCTGCTTGTGCTCTAGTTCTGAACCGCACGATTTCTTGTCTGCAGAGCCATGTGACACACTTCATTCCCTGAATGACGACGGTCCTTGAGGCACGCAGGGCTAGGCAGGCTGTTATTAATGAGATGTTTTTCCTGTGCTTAGCAGAACCTTTTATTCTCACAGTCCCTTACACCTGGGGGCTGAATTACTTTCTTTTGTGTTCATGCTGCTGCCAAGAAGAATGTCAAATCTGCAGAGCTTTTGAGCCAGGAAATGCCAGGACGGTTTGGGCAGCATCGTTCTGCCTCCTGGCATATGTGCACTCTCGCGGCGCGAGCACGCTTTGAATTTCCTTGCATTGCTTTCGCCTCACTTGTGTCCCGCCTCGAGGAGCTACAAGAGACTTTTATCTCTGCAGGAGCGGGCTCGTCCTCCTCCCCGCTACCTTCTGTTACGCGTCCTGATCCCAGTCGGTCACGTAAACTTGGATTAAGTGCGTTGACCTCGGGGAGCTAACACCAGATTTGCTGTGAGCATGAGCACGGTGACCCAAATAGAGGTGGAGATACAGGAAGCACCCTGCGAGTAACAGGCGGGCACAGAGAAGGTCTAGTGACCAAAGCACTGGCCTGGGACGAGGGCCAGACCTCTCCTTGTTGCTTATTCTGTATGACAAGCTGTTGAGCAAGCCTGGGGTGGGATTTATCTGTTGTACCTGGCTAATCTGAGCGGTGAATCCAGGCTCAGAGGATGCGTTGCCACGTGGCTTTTAGTGGATCCGTGGCTGGGGTAGGCGAGGCGTATGTGCTGGTGGTTTATGCACGTGCAAAGACGCAGGTCGGCTGGTGAAACCTTGGCTTTACCTCCGGCTCCTGGCTTCTCCTCCTCCTTTCCTGCTGAGTCCCAGAGCCCTGCTAGTGGGACATCTCTGCTTCTCCCAGTATGAAGAGCATACGCCACCCTCCCAGGCACGAGGGATGCCAGCTTTTGAGTTTTCATCGTGCCTCCTAGCTGCTTCGTGATAGGTGATGACACTTTGCAGCCCTTCTAGTACCCTGGCAGAGCAGGCACAGGGCCAGGTTGAGTCGTATCGCCCTGGCCAGCGTCCGTGTTGTGGCTTTATTTGCGATGTGTCCTTGGTGCTGTCAGCGCTCCACCCCGCGCCTGTCAGTTTGTTGCTGTAATCCACGGTCTTCCTTGGCTGCTCTCCCTCTCCTGCCCCGCTGCACAGATGCTGCTCCTCTAATGCCTGCTTTGCCTGTTCTCCCGCTGCCTTCACACATGCGCGCTCCTGTTCAGGCTCTGTGCGTGCCGGGGTAATGTTTCCTCTGCAGTTCCCAACAGCAGGTTTGTAACGGTTGTAGAGAGCCTCGTGTCTGATTTTGGGGGTGTCGGGTGCTATTTCTGAGGCGCTTTGTACAGACACTAGAGCTATTCCAAGCAGGTTGTTTCCCAGGAGCACGTGGGGAACGTCTCCCCATCTGTGCACCGAGGGGACTTTGGGGCTGGGGAAGCCAGCCCTCAAGAGTGGGATTTGTGTGAGCACTGCAGCTAAAGGGGCCACCAAAACAGTGTCTTGGTGTTAGAGACCTAACCCTTCCTCTGGTACTGGGTACCTGCAGGTCACGAGCGAGTGCTGACCTGACTCGAAACTCCCGTTCCTCCTCTCCTGTAGGAATACATTCGCCTGCTGCAGCCGTGGTGCCACGTGAACATGGGCTCCTGCTGCTTCATGATGGGCAGGTGCTACCTTGTCATGGGTGAGGGGCACAAGGTAAGGCCCTCGTCTCCTTCCGGCGCTGCCTCCCTCTGGGGTCTGGGACCTTCGTCCGTGGGAGGGAGGAGGCGCACAGGTAGGGCCAGCCTTGTTTCTGCTATGCAAGTCAGGAAACGTCCATCTTGAGCTCTGCCTCCTTTGGGCAAAGAATAGGATTGGAGAGGGGCGGTGGGATCTGCTTTTGGGGAAGTTCTCCTTAGCTTGGGGCCAGCAGGTCTCACACGCTGGAGCTGGAACGGGCAGCACTGTCCTCTCACTGGTACAGCAGGCTGGATCAGTCCCCCAAGGGGCACACGCAAGCTGCTTTCTGGTCTGCTTCTAGGCTTTGGACTGTTTCTGCCAAGCTGCGTCAGAGGTGGGAAGAGAAGAGTTCTTGGACAGGCTGATCCAGCCCGAGGAGGGTGAAATAGTCTCCACTCCACGCCTGCAGTACTACAACAAGGTACGGCTGAGCCGGCCCAGCGTACGCGGTCCTGACCGAGTAAATTGGCACCAAGTCGTTCCACACAGACACCGCTTGGAGAGAGAATTCCTGCTCAGTCCCTGGCTTTTGGGGAAGTGACTTGAGACTCAGAAAACATACTTTTCTGTGAGGTGAAACCTCAGTGTAGTCTGTTTACTTTCTTTGGGGGGTGATGGCGAGGTGACTACAGTGTGAGAGCTAGGTACTTTCCACCTATTAGTTTCCTAATAGTAGAGGACTTTGTTATCCAGCAGAAAAAGGCAAGGTGAGATCAGCTGCTGGAGGCAGAAGCTGGACATGTTCAGGCTAGATGTGAGATGCCGCTTAAGGGGAAGGTTATTAAGCTTTGAGGCAAATTAAAATTAATGTCTTTAAATTGAGATAGGATCTTTCTTCTTGCGTAACGCCATTGTTCAGACAGACTGCAGGCTTGGACCTAGACTCATTGTAAGGGATTCCCTGATTTTTTTCCAGAAAACACAAAGGATTGTCAGGTGCCCTTGGAGAGGGAACTTCTTTCTCTTAATGCAGCTGCATGCATGCCTGGGGACAGAATCGTTTACCTCGCTGTCGCAGGGGTTTACTGTAACCATCAGCGCTAAAATGTTTCAGAAAACTCACATGTGCAGAGATGAATCCTCCAGAAAAGCCGTAGCCTGGGACCTGTTGTGCTGGGATTTGGTTCAGACCTCTGTGACTTCCCAAAATCTTTCTTTTTTCAGTCTCATCGCTTACCAACATTAGCAAAATCTTTTGACTGCTCTTATGGTTAGTAAGGGCAGGAGTAACTCTTAAAACCAAACAAAAACCCCCTCGCCAACCCGACCCGTTCTTCAGTACTGCTGCAGCCAGCGCTAGAGTATTGTCTTCTCCAGGTTCTGCGCTTGTTGGACATGGTTGGTTTACCGGAGCTGGTCATCCAGCTGGCTACCCTGGCTATCATGGAATCGGCAGATGACTGGAGAAGTCAGGTACAGGTCGCTTCTCTTGCATCAAGATGTTTCTTCAGGGAGCTTACACAGGAATTTCTTTTTAGTTGTATAACTCGAAACATGCCGGTTTGTGCTCTTTGGTGTTTTCAGGCTACTTTGAGGACTTGCATCTTCAAACATCACTTGGATTTGGGACACAACAGTGAAGCATATGTAGCCTTAACGCAAAATCCAGATCCAGGCAGGTAGGTGACAGCTTTATGCCTTTATGCTCACTTGTCTGGGAGGTTCACGTACCAATTTTTCCATCAAACCGAAAGGAAGACACGACGCTTTAGGGTAGGACGTGGCTGCTGTGTTACGAGGTACTGTTTAGCACGTGTAAAGGTGTGTTTACAAAGGCAGACTTCATTTTTGTAAGAACAGCTGGGATTGGCGCTGTCTCAGAGGAGGAAACTGGAGTTGGGGCGGAGCTGATTCAGGGGAGAGCCAAAAGAATGGCTAAAGGATCGCATGCAACGTTGTATGTCGAAAAGCTTTAGGAGTCCAGTCAATTTAGTTTAATAAAGAAAAGACTTGGAGTTGAATTTTCAGCTTGAGTACCATCTGGGAAGTGAACTGGGTAAAGGAAGCTTCACCCTAGCAGAGAAGGGTGTGATGAGCAGGAATGGCTGGAATAGATGTTCGGAGGAGTAGGAATGCATTTTAATTGAGGCTGATGAAGAAAATCTTACCAAATAGAGCTGAGGAAGGGAGACTGCCCTCCTGAGAGACCTTTTCAGAGGATCTCTGCTGTCCAGGATCTTTATTTTCAGCACAGGAGAAGTCTGAAGGGGCTTCTTGGTTCTAAGCCAGGAAAAAAACCTGCAGAGCTCGTCACAAAGCGGCATGTTCATGGCTTAAAGCCTGCATCCTGGAGGTGGGTTTGTCCCTGCTCCTCCAGAACGGTTGTGCTTCTCTCTCCGCAGGCAGCTGGACTGTCTGCGCCAGCTAGTGGTGGTTCTCTGTGAGCGCTCCCAGCTCCAGGACCTGGTGGAGTTCCCCTACGTGAACCTCCATAACGAGGTAATCGGCCTGCGCTGGGAGGAAGGGGGGCACAACTGCTCTCTCTTTAAAGGGCTTGTTGACCCATTTGAGCCTCTGTGTGCTGCAGGTCGTGGGGATCATCGAATCTCATGCTCGAGCAGTGGACCTGATGACCCACAATTACTACGAGCTGCTGTACGCTTTCCACATTTACCGCCACAACTACCGCAAGGGTAAGGCTCGGGGCGGACGCGTTGTAACAGCCCGCCTGCCCTACCTCTGCGGGGTGGCCTGTCCTGGGTCTTGGCTGATGTATTCCCCTTCCCTCCTCAGCTGGAACGGTGATGTTTGAATACGGCATGCGTCTGGGCAGGGAGGTGCGGACGCTCCGAGGGCTCCAGAAACAGGGAAACTGTTTTCTTGCTGCTATTAACTGCTTACGGTTGATCCGCCCAGAGTACGCCTGGATAGTGCAGCCGGCTTCCGGAGCTGTGGTAGGAACCGCTGAGCTTACTGTGACGCCTCTGACCTGAGCTATTGACTGTGGGGTCACTTACAGCTGTACATTTGGGAAGGAGCTTCCAAAATCCTTTCCGATGTGATGAACAGAGGCCTTGGCCACCTTAATCTGCTGCTCTTACCTTCTCGGCTAGCTTGTGCAGTGCTGTCTTGCCCTGTTCAATGGAGACATCGGTCCTATCAGTCACCCTTGTGTCCTTGCCCCTTTTTGGAGCAGGGTATGGAAGCAGGACGACTTTTGGGAGGGGGCTGGTGTGTATATATGTGGGAATATATCACTTTTTGTTGAAGACAGAGCAAATCTTTTGGGGGGAGTCCGAACAGCTGGAATACCAGTCAAAAGAGAACTACTGTAACGTGGTTTGTGTTTCAAATCTGTTTGCGGGGAGGTGGTGGCCGGAGCCTGATCAGCTAATGCTGTGCCATGTTTCCAATAGCCAGAGAGAAACGTAACCTGAACTGCCAAGTGCTTGTGTGGCTTTTCAAATCGAGGCTTGAAACGGAGCGCTGGTGTTGGGGCTGTATCGCATCGAGGCAATTTGTCCTTTGGAAACTAGGTGGGCATAAACCCTCTTTCTGCTTTTTCCTGCAAGTACGAACGCCCTGGAGCATCCCCGAAGAGAAGCCACGATGGGGAGTGCACGGCTGTTCCAAGTAAGCGCCCGGTCCCGGTGTTTCCTCTGACTCTTGTGTTCCCACAGCCTTTCCCCTGGCTGCAGAGCTCTGCTGCTCCCGGGTGAGCTGGGAGATGGCTCAGGGCAGCTCTCGCCTCTCAGATCAATAATTTGGGGGATCGTAAGCTAGTTAACTCTCCAAGTGTTAGCGTCTCCCAGTTGTGATATGCTCCCATGTGACAGCTATTCCCCAAGGAGCTTCTGTGCGCGCTCCTCTGCAGCTTGATACCTTGTCAGCGCTTTTGCTTTCAGTGGAAATAACTTGTAATTTAAAAAAAAAATAAGCCTTTGTGAGGCAATTTCTAGTTGTTCAAGACTTGTTATCTGTGTTCTTGAAAACCCTGCTGACGTGGTGAGTCTCTGCTGGTAAGGTCTCCGCTCTGCCTGTGTCTACCAAAGCACAGGATGGCGGGGTCAGGTTAGACTCCTAATCCTCAGCATTATGGTAGAAAAATTGAAGGTCAGGTATTTTTAAAACAATTCTTTCTGAATGAGCTCTTTTGTAGCATACGCCTGACAGTCAGTGTTACCAAGCATTAGATAACGCCTCTAACAGAGGAGGAATGGGAGGTTTGTAGCAAGGAGATGGGCACAGTTCAAGGTAGCAAGGAAAGGGCAGCAAAACCTGACCCCTCCTTTAGTGCTTTCTGTTGTACGACTCCTCTTAGGATGGCAGAGGGGCGTAGACATTTTGCACGATGCCCGAGGAGCCCTTTTTAAAATGCTGAGAGCCCTTCGTGTCCATCTGTTACAGCGACTCGCCAAATCGAGATCCTGGAGCTGGAGGATTTGGAGAAGGAGTGTGTGTTGGCGCGGATCCGGCTGACTCTGGTGCAGCATGACCTGTCAACAGCGGCTGTGGCAGGTAAGAGGGACGCAGCGTGACCACCTCTCGCTTCCCCTGGGGTTTTTGCTCGTTACAGCGCTTTCAGTCGCAGCTCAAGTGAGGAAACAGCAATTTTGTTCTGACCCAGAGACACCCGGGAGCTGGCAGGAACCGTTCAGTTCACCTCCCTAGCGTGAAATCAGGAGAACCAATTTTAAGTTTTCCACCATTTTTTCAAGCTCTAGTAGTGGTCTGCAGTGTGGGGCTGGGGTTGAGCTCATGAGTTGGGACAAAAAGGCATCTTTTTGTCGTGCTGGAAATTGCCCCCGGTCAAGCAGAATTAGAAAGCCCTAGAAAAAACGCTTGCGGCGAGACTTAAACTGTTGTCCTGGACAGTCCTGCTTCACGACATGGTTGTTAGCTTATCAAAGTTGTTCCCTGCTGGGGAGCAGAAAGCTGCATCTCTCCCACCCTGACCCTTTAAGCACGTTCTGCCGCTCTCTGATACGAGTTATGCAACACGTACGCTTTTTTCCCCCTTTAAGTATCAGGAGGAGATGACTTCCCGGTAAGGGACTGCAGGGACAGGATTGAACAGCTGGTTTGAGGGCAAACTGGAGGCGCAGGGAGCCGAGTGCTGCAGTTTCATCTCGCCTCCTGCCGCTGCCCCTCCTGCCTGCGCTGGCAGAGCTGAGCTGATGCCTTGTTCGCTTGGATACAGGCCTGCTGCACCAGTGACAAGGCTGTCCCCTCCCTACTCACCAAAACAGCGGCAGCATTTGACTGCGGGCCGTATGTTGCTGCCTGTGCCCCTCTGCAGCTGGTGCCTGGTCAGGGACAGCTCTGTGGGTCGCTGCTGCTTTGTGCAGTCCCTCCAGGGACGGCTCATGAGATGCTCCTGAGGCCGGGAAAGCCTCAGGCCGTGCGATGAGCAGTACTGCTGCAGGGTGTTTTACACTGGGCCGTTAGCACAGCAAACTCTGCCACTGAATTGCGCGGGGTTAGATCCCAGTAAGCGCTGGGGTGTGACTGGGAGAGGCGCTTACCTGTTCCTCCTTCCCTGCAGGCAACTCTACGCCCGAGGAAACGGTTGCTCTCCTGGTCCGGGCCGGCCTCTTCGACACCGCCATCACTCTGTGCCAAACGTTCAAGCTGCCCTTGACACCCATCTTTGAGGGACTCACTTTCAAGTACGTAGCGAGCTTCTCCTCCCCGCCTCGGGTGACGCGTGGCTGGAGAGACGTGCGCTGCATGACGCTTGGCAGGGCGCAGCTTGCAGCTCCCCAGGGTCAGAAGCCAGCGCTGTCCTGACCTGTCTGCTCGCCGCGGCTGCTAACGCTGTGCATAGCCTCAGCAGCTGCTGGCTCAGTGGTTTTGAGGTGGAACTTGCTCTTCACACCTGAAAAGGAAAAATAAGGGAGCCTTGCTGAGCAGGTGGCAGAGGGGAGAGATTTTTCACTGGTCTTGGGGGAGAGAGCTGGCATGTGGCAGTCGCGGGTGATCCCGACCCAGGCACAACCATCATCTGGAGACCTTTCTGGTGAGCAGGCTCATGGCACGCTCCTGCTGATGCCCAGTGAGCTGCTTACAGGAGATTTCTTCAAGCTGTTGAGCGGCTCTCAAACAGCAGTTGGCAGAGCTCTTCCGTCCGATCTCTGTGCTAGCCATTTGCTCTCATCCTTCATCTCCAGCCCCGGGATTCCTCTTCTCCTTTGCCTCTCCGCGCTCACAGAAGATGCGTTGTGCCTGCAGAGTTGATCAGGAGCTCTGCTGCGACCTGTTCCTGTGGCTGGATGCGCAGAGGGCATCTCTTACCCACCCAGGCGCAGGCCCTAAAGCTTGCTAACGTCGGAGTCATTATTAATTCCTCTCTGGCACTTAGAGCGGCTTAGAAATCACTCTAAGAGCCGCCTTTTCCTGCCAAGCCAGCTAATTCGTAGCTGTTGCTTGCGAATAGTCCTGCGAAGGGTGGCTTTGACGCTGGCAGCTGTGGCAAGGCAGGGTGAAAGGGCTGGGCTCTGAAGGCACCCACCTTTGCACGGCTCTGTCTTGCAGGTGCATCAAGCTGCAGCTGGGAGGGGAGGCAGCGCAGGCAGAGGCCTGGGACTGGCTAGCAGCAAACCAGCTCTCCGCACTGGTTACCACCAAGGAGTCCAGGTAGGTCCTTGTCTGTGGGGGAGAAGAGCGGAGCCGCTCTTTGTGAGGACGAGACTCATTTCTGGAAGGAAAAGCCTTGCAGGAATCCAGAGGGTCACAGGTTCATAAAACCCCCCTTAAAGCAGACCTGCGGGACTGGGACAGCGGGAGAGCCGTGCTTCCACACTGTCACCACGCTCTCCCCAGCCCGCTGTACGCAGCACACCCCACTTTGCTGGGTCTTGAGTGCACATGTTGAACCCGGGCAGCGGGACGGGACCCCTGGAGCACGCCGCAGCCTGGCAGACAGTCGCAGGGGCTGCTGGCGCGGGTTCCGAGGGGAAATATTGCCTTGCAGCGCCACAGATGAAGCCTGGCGGCTGCTGTCATCCTATTTGGAGTGTTACCCATCCCAGAACAGCCTGTACCATCGCTGCGTCATCAACAAGCTCTTGGCGCACGGGATACCTCTGCCCAACTGGCTCATTAACAGCTACAAGGTGAGAAGAGGGAGAGGGTCACAGCTCAGCACGTACTGCCTGCTGGCCAAAAAACCCCAGCTGTCCCGGAGCTGCCGGATCACCTTCGCTTTGACAGGCACCTCCTCGTTGCAAGCTTCACTCCACCTTCCCGTTCCCAGCTCCGGGAACCCGTGCCGCATGCTTTGTGCCTGTCACCGAGGCTCAGAGCAGGTTCCTCTCGGCATCGTGGCGCGTTCCCTGGCTGATGTTTCCCTCTTTGCTTGCAGAAAGTGGATGCTGCCGAGCTGCTGCGTCTCTATCTGAATTACGATCTGCTGGAGGAGGCCGTGGATCTGGTCCTGGAGTACGTAGACGCTGTGCTGGGCAAAGGGCACCAGTATTTCGGAATTGAGGTGAGCTCACCTGCAGCGTGGGATGTGGTGGGGACTGTTCCTTGGGGCAGATCCCGCTTAGGGTTTGGGTATTGTGCCCGCGACTTGCGTGACGGTGCTTCTAGAAAAAATGGGTGTGGGTAACCCACGGTAGAGGAGAGGGGACCTCTTAGTGGGACCAGTAGGACAAGGAGGTGTCGTGACATGGCAGCTGGGGGCTCTTCCTCGCCATCGCTGCGGTGAGGAGCGTTTTTGCCACGAGCGTGACATGACACAAGGGTTCCTCTCCCCTCCAGTTCCCCCTGTCCGCCACGGCCCCCATGGTGTGGCTGCCCTACACCGCCATCGACCAGCTGCTCCAGGCGCTGCGGGAGAGCACCACCAACCATTACAATGTCGTGGTAGGTACAGCGGGAAAAGGAACACCCTGCAGCAGGGCTGAGGGGTGGCAGGGAGCACCCTAAGGCACCCCACCTGCTCCCGCTCCTGCCCGAGCCGGAGGAAATCGGGAATGGGGTGGGGTGGGACAGCGGGAGCGCTCGTCTCTGACGCCTGCTCTGCCCCTCGCCCAGCTCTATCAGAAGCTGCATGACAAGATGGAGGACTACCAGCAGAAGGTCAGCGTGGCCACCCGGGATCGCCTGTACCGCCGCAACTAGCGGCAGCCCCGTCACCCGCCCAGCCTCGGCCACCTCCCGCAGGCCCCCGGCTCTGCCGCAGGACAGCGCCTGCTCGAGGTGACGTCCCCGGGAGCTGACGCCATCCCACCCCGCGCTGGCTCAGCTGGTGGTGCTATTTTTACTCATTTTTTCCTGTAAGGGTCTGTTTCGGGGACGTGGAGTGCGCCTTCAGCGTGTCACCTCCCTCTCCCTGTCCCCCCTGGGGGTGATCGGCGATGAGCCGAACACCGGGGTGCGACCGTCACGGCGGCGGTCCCCTCGCTCTCATCCTGTACCATATGCGGCAGCTTTTGGCGTTTCTTTTATTTATTTGTTGTGGTTTTGGATGAACTTTAATAAAATCCAAGCGTTATTACAGGTCTGTGTCGGGACGGGTGCTGCTCCCCTGGGCGTGCAGCGGAGATTTCGGGGGGTTGAGGGGTGAAGCCAGTGGGGCTGCAGGGCCCCTCTCCCTGGGGTTCTGCACACACAGCCCTTTTCTGTAGGGAACTCTATATGACCGTGCTATAGGGCGGTATGGAGCTATAGGGCTCAGGGCCAGCACAGTGCCCTGCTGCAGGATGGAGCCAGGACTGCCCTATAGGGCCAGACAGGGAGCTGGGGCTATAGGGCAGGATGGAGCTATATCCCCAAGGGCCAGTATGCGCTATAGGCTCAAGGAGCAGCACCTTACTATAGAGTAGGACTGAGCTCTGGGCTAGAGGAGCAGGTTCTACCTATAGGGTCATACGGAGCTGTTGGGCTGAGGGGCAGCACTGTGCTATAGGGCAGGAGGGAGCTATAGCCCCAGGGGTCAGCACGTACTAAAGGTTAGGACAGCCCTATAGGTGTGCACTATATAGGCTGAAGGGCCAGCACCATGCTTATAGGTCAGGATGGAGGTGCTGTGGGGTAAGTAGGGGCTATAGCCCCTAGGAGCAGCACCGTGCTATAGGGTAGGATGGGGCTATATCCCCTAGGAGCAGCTATAGGGTAGGGCGGGGCTATATCCCCTAGGAGCAGCTATAGGGTAGGGCGGGGCTATATGCCCTAGGAGCAGTGCTGTTCTATAGGGTAGGACGGAGCTATAGCCCCTAGGAGCGGTGCCATGCTATAGGGTAGGACGGGGCTATATCCCCTGGGAGCAGCTATAGGGTAGGATGGGGCTGTAGCCCCTAGGAGCAGCTATAGGGTAGGGAGGGGCTATAGGCCCTAGGAGCAGCTATAGGGTAGGACGGAGCTATAGCCCCTAGGAGCGGTGCCATGCTATAGGGTAGGACGGGGCTATATCCCCTGGGAGCAGCTATAGGGTAGGATGGGGCTGTAGCCCCTAGGAGCAGCTATAGGGTAGGGAGGGGCTATAGGCCCTAGGAGCAGCTATAGGGTAGGACGGAGCTATAGCCCCTAGGAGCGGTGCTGTGCTACAGGGTAGGATGGGGCTGTAGCCCCTAGGAGCAGCTATAG
>VYZW01036353.1:3167-13751 GCA_013401315.1 Balaeniceps rex
TGACTGGCCTGCATGTTCCAGTCTTGTGTACTACTGAATTCCAGCGATTCCTTCCTACTTTTTAAGAGGTTTGTGAGATGAAAATTCAAACCGAAATTGAAATTCATCATGACCAATGCAAAACAACAAAAATCTTATGGCTCTGTCTACAGACTGCACAGGCGTATTGTAATTAATAGGAATATTTGGGAACAATTATATGTGATTTTCATTTTCTTTCAGTGTAAGCTTTTATAAGCTACTCGATTAACAACTCCCCAACAGCACCTTCCAGTTTAGTAACTTAGTTGAACATAAAAGGGAGAATTTTATTAATTTAAATCCTTCAAAAGATAAATTATTCCTTTTATTAGCAAGCAATATAGAATTTTTAAGGAAATACTGCAATAGGTTTTCGCCTGTCTTTTTAGAGTTTTCAATCTTTTTACCAAATTTTAGTTCATACTATTTAGTTATATGCCTTAGTAATATATCGTCAGCACAATAAAGAAGGCACTGAAAATAAAGCATGTGGATAGTTAGGATCAACCTAGATTTTCTGTATTTCTATTTTGGATGTGAATTTTAATGAAAAGCTTATTTCCAGTGACAATGGAGGACATTCAAACCACTCAGTTTTAGACTTTCAGATCAGACATTTAAATTAGTGTAGGTGTGCAGGTTGCCTGCATAGTTATTGGAGACCTTCAGTTATCTAAGACCTCAGTCATTCTTTGGTGGTATGTGTTTATATGCAAACTGTTCTAACTTAGGTACTTCTGCTAAATCATTTACAAATAACTGTAATAAATCTGAGCTTCGCATCTGGCATTATTTTATTAGTCTAGAACCAATGTACATGGACTCTAGGTGGTATAACCTGAAATCAGTTTGAATCTAACTATGCATTTAATCACCTAGTTCCTAAGGCCAGGGGAAGTCAGAAGTCAAGAAAGTTTAGGACTCTATGACCTTTGTTGGGCCACAATAGAAATAATGGAGTCCACATTCTGGAAATGCTATGAATGAGGAAGACAGAGGACTTGGAAGAAG
The DNA here is from genome assembly GCA_013401315.1 of Balaeniceps rex. Taxonomy (NCBI): domain Eukaryota; kingdom Metazoa; phylum Chordata; class Aves; order Pelecaniformes; family Balaenicipitidae; genus Balaeniceps; species Balaeniceps rex. The sequence continues at coordinate 4,200 of VYZW01036353.1, forward strand.
TGAGCCTGTACAAATCCACAGAGAAGGAAGGGTTAAAGGGAATGAATGGGTTATTTATGGAGCTGAGTGATCAGGATTGCAATGATGGAGTTCACAGTGACAGAAGAAAAAGAGGAGGGGTGAAAGCAGTGACAGGGCAGGACAGTAGATCACACATGGCCACGTAAAGCAGAAATTGGCAGCAACGTAACGAGATGTCAGAACTCCATGTCACCTTGCTAAACTGAGCAGAGGGAGGCAAACCCAGAGTAAGGCGCTAGGTCAAGATCTAGGAGTCACAGTCATTAAGCATGTTGAGTGGGCAAAACCACTTTAAAAGATACGTATAAAATGTGATAATGAAATATGCATTAACTTAATCAGGATTATCAGAGACAAATCATTCCCTTTTGATATATTTAACTGATTCATGTGAATAAAAAATGATTGAAAAGAAAAATTAAAAAGGTAGATTAAGGACAGCAAAAACACATTCACGTTCTAGATCTATTTCAAATTACCCAGTCAGCCTTTGATGATCCGAGGGCTGGAGCACCTCTCCTACGAAGACAGGCTGAAAGAGTTGGGGTTGTTGAGCCTGGAGAAGAGAAGGCTGCGGGGAGACCTCATTGCGGCCTTTCAGTACTTAAAGGGGGCCTATAGGAAAGATGGGGAAAGTCTTTTTAGCAAGGCCTGTTGTGACAGGACAAGGGGTAATGGTTTTAAACTAAAGGAGGGGAGATTTAGGGTAGATATAAGGAAGAAATTTTTTACAATGAGGGTGGTTAAGCACTGGAACAGGTTGCCCAGAGAGGTAGTGGAGGTCCCATCCCTGGAAACATTCAAGGTCAGGTTGGACGGGCATCTGAGCCCGTCTCAGACCAAGATGATCTAGTTGATGATGTCCCTGCTCACTGCAGGGAGGTTGGACTAGATGACCTCTAAACGTCCCTTCCAACCCAAAGCATTCTATGGTTCTATGATTCTATGTTTAAGAAACCTAAAAACGTAACAGTATGGAGGTTACAATGGGTAACACAAAGATAGGAAGTATTTGTTCCTGCCAAAAATGCCCCAAATGCATTTAACAGTATTACACAGACTTTCCAGGAATTAATATTTAGAAGTGAAAAGGTGAATCTTTTATTCATGTTTTCTGTGATTCATCAGAGACTTTGTTTACTCTGCTAGACTAAAACCAACATAGGCAGCATTCTCTTCTCCCTCTGCTCCCAGTATCAGCATCCCCATGATGCTGATATTCATGTCTTGTGGACAGTGGGTTCTTCGCAAATTTGCTCAAACCTCCTTTCTCCTAAAGATTCCTTTCACCGATCCACAAAGGAATGTTCAACTCTGAATGGTCCTAGTCTTGCTACTGCTGGATTTTTGACTGGTTTCTGTGTTATTTTAGTCTGCCTTTGGGTCTTAATTTTTCCCCTTCTGTTTCTCTTCCACCCCAAACAAATAATGTGTTGGCTTGACATTGAGCTTATTCTGGGGACGCTATCCTAGAGTCTTGAAAAGATTCTTGTTTTAGGCTGCAATTTTATGTTTTTACCAGTTCTTTTGGATTGGGATTCAGAGGAGCTGCTCTGTCTGTGGACTACTTTAAGGAGGGCAAGAGAATCGAATGTAAGGAAGTTATGTGTAAACTATTTTCCATGAATGTGGAAAAAGGTAAGAGAGGAAAGAGTACTGATATATTTTGCATCATATTATCCATTTAAAAAGTCATCACTATAAGCATTTATCAATATAAACAATGGGATTGTCTAAAAAGACTGCTCATATTTAAGGTAACACAGTATTTATCACTGTGTTAATCAAGACACGTTTATTAAATCCAATATTCTGTATCCAGCAATAGCCAATAGACCGTAGACTCCAGAGGAAATGACCAGTGCACTGATTCGTGCCATCCTGCACCTCAAGCAGAGTTTTATGCTGTGGTTTTTGAGTGTAATTTTATTATAACTGAAAATTTAAAGCATTGCATGCATATCCTACTTATTTGCTGAATTCACTACAAACTGTTTATTATTCTTTGAGGATTTTTTTTCATCATGGGAAGGAAGATGCCCCGAAGGGTTGAAGAGAATGAGTATACATATGTAGAACCTAGAAACGTTCGATCTCATTAAGCAATGAAAATTGTCAGTGTAGTGCAAGAATGAAAGAATATGACATTGCTAGTCTTATTTACACAGATGATTAGAAAGAGATAAAGTAGCTGACCCAGACAGCGTTAAAAATACAGCATTAAAAACACAGCATTTTCTGCCTTATTTTTTCTGACCTATTTTTCTTTCCCATAATTGTCGTAGAGTTATATCCTGAGTTCAAATATTGGTTGCATCCATTATTCTGGCTTCAGTATCTCCAAGTTATTTGTTAAATGTAGTAAGAATTTGTTTGATTAGGTTTGATTTAGTTCCTCTTGGGAGCCCTGAAGGACTGAGAAAGATAAGCAAATCCTACAAGTAGGACCTACTCATGTTCTCTGTCTCATTAAGGAATGAAAAGTGCTGGATTAAGGGAAGAAAGGTTATTCCTATTTACACTGATCTTTCAAAAACAAGGGCATGATTCTCTACGTTGTTAAATTGGTTTCATTCTGGTTTAACTCTTTAGATGTAATGAAACTCAATAAACTTGGGAGTTCATACAAACCAGGAGAATTGGATACTTCTCAGTATATGAGGTTTACACCCTTAATGAAATTTAAATAATGACTGTACAGGATGTCCTCATTTTTTCTATAATTCTATTTTTTCACATTAATTGGTCATAATAAGAGGGCTTCACTAATGTGCATTTCAGATCTGGATCTTCAAAATATTAAGATCTAGCCTTAAAAAAGCCTATACCTTAGTTGAAGGAACAGAGAGATGATTTTCACTGTTAACAAAAAAGGTAGTGTTTGGCCCTCTGTCCACTTACTATAGTTAGCCAAGCTTCTTGCAAGCAGTAAAGAAGAAAGAAATTAATCCAAAACATTAAGCCTTTATTTCTTGTTACCATTTTCAGACTAGAGTGTCTGATTTATTAGATTTTCTATGCACTCTATGTGCAAAGTTGACCACTTCCACATTGTGTGTCATGCCCCCCCTTCCACAACTGGTGAAGTCTCCTGACAGCTTACTCATGTTTCTGTTGCATTTTTAAAAGAAGCTTTAATTATATTTGCAAGTCTAGTATTTGCCCTTAAGGAAGACAAATTAAGATGCATTCTTTTCATCATTACAATTATTTCCTTCTTTTTTTTACCCCCCAACCTTTTTCTACTTTCCCATACCTACATGATTAGCTGGATAAACACATTGAGACATACAACGTGGACATACTCCCTTTAAGACTTTTTCCTTTTTAGAATACAACTATTTTATCTTCCTTGGGGATTTTAAAAAAAAATCCCTGTAACACATTTACTTTGAAATGTTCATAAGTCTCTTAGATACATATTCAGATATAGGATTGGTTTCTAAGAGTCCTCTATGTCACTGAACGTAGGTGAGGACCTTCCTCGAGCAAGGACTGTCAAAACTGCAGCTCTACTATGCTGGAGATCACAGGGACTTTTCCTTCCATGCACAGGGTAGAGAAGACCATGCTGCATCTTCTGAACAGCTGCTGCACTTCTATGAAAACAGACAGGCCAGAGATAGGACTTTTTCAATTTTATTTTTATTTCTGATGGAAACTAAGGTTCTCATGTAACCTCTTGATAAAAGCAGCTTTACCTATCAGGAAAATAATCATCACTTGTTGTAAAAGTGGATATAAAACCCCAAAAGTTGGTAATGCTGTGTTTTGTATCCTACCCCACCCTTCCCCAGCGTGGGACTTACTGGTTATAATGTTATCAGCTTATGAATGCATGACAGTCTTGTTTTATTCAGTAATACACTGAAGGCTTACAGAAGCATAAAATGCAATTTTCTTTAAAGGAAACCCAGCCCCTAGAGCCAAGTCTAAATATCACAACCTAACAATGAGGATTTTTGCAGAGGACTGGGGGAAAATCACTTAATGCCACCACATTGGTCAGAGGAGATCAAACTGAGAAAGGTGCTAAGGCAAGTGTCTAATCAAATGAAGAGTCTAACTGTGGTCAACGGAATAATTCATGAACTTAAAATTAGACATCTGTCTCAGTGTGCAGTTAAAAAGATGACAGGACCTTGGCCTTTAGGAACAGCAAAGACAGTAGCTTCCATGATTTCAAAGTAGAAATCCTACCGAGGTGTTGGAAAAGCCATAAAGCCTCGTCAGAGCCAGTGTTTTGAATCCTGGCCCTGATTCCTTTCCCACAGATGGCACACATCTCAGACCCTCCAAGCCACCTTGATGATCATCTGCGCTGTGAGCCCACAGAGAGCTGTGATCAACACAGAGCAGCTGCCCAGCAGCTAGGCGTTCCTCACAGCCTGGTGGCCAGGGGCAGGATTTGTCCCTTAGTTACAGGATGACACTTGTCAAGGTGATGTTGTTTTCTGCTGAGACATATCGAGATATACTAACTTGTGCCTTTTACCGTTATCGTGAGGCAGAATGTTTGTTAAAAACAAACAAACAAAAGATAAATAGGGCACACTATTAAAAACTAACCATGTGTCCATGCTGTATGATTATTACAATGTTTGAGATCTAATTTAGTAAAGGTTAGCTGTGCTTGACAAAGAAAGGAGATCATTAAATTGGTTGTTTTGAAAAATGCACTGGCTCGTTTATTTTTTGATTTGTGTCTATAGGAATTTGCATTACATTGTCCTTACTACTGTTTGACATGTACCATAATATGATCCTATCCCTTTAGCTTTGTTCCATTTCCTTTCATACTACCTCTTAATTACCCCTTTTGTACCTCTAGTCTGTGGTCTCTGAGCCTCTAATACATGGCTGTGCCAATTCCACCACCCCCAAGGCTTGTCAGGTTAAAGATTAATGAGTAGACTTTACCCAGAGGCTTTATAAAGGTTAAACGTAATTACAAATGGGTATTTTATGCAATGTTGAATATGTGAAAGCTGCTCAAAAAAGAAAAAAGTAAGGGGAAAAAAGTAATGAAACTTATGGGATTTAAGTCAACCATTTAGATCTTCAGAAAAAGAAGCAAAATTAGCATAAAAACAAACAAGTTAGGAAGTTCTACCCTTTGTTCCAAAGATGGTGATAAAAACAAAAACACCATATGGTGGAAATTAGACTGCATCTCAAGTTTGCAACATCACTACCGCCTAATTCTCCTTTTCAGTTAACTAAAATGTGTTGCTCTAAGAAGATGGAAAGACAAAAAGGTCTAAAATTGTTGGTAAATCTTCAGTTTGCTAAATTCTCATGTTTGACCCTTTGCTAAGGAAAAATAACATTTTTCCTGTAGGGAAAACATTGCGTCTGAGGGCGTTGTTACCTTAAAAGATTGCTTAACCTAGCTGCCTGATGAGACAGCTATGTTGGCTAATTTTCTTAAATTTTTTTTCCTCAACTCACAGAAATAACTTAAAATGCAAACTTAATATCTGGGACAAGATTTTCATAAGTACAAGCCTAAAATTAGGTTCATAAAACCATGGTATCTTACTAAGGAAATAGTCTGACTTTCAGAAGTGCTAAACTCCACCAAATCCCATTGAAGTTGATGGAAACTACTTTGGAGTCTACCTTCAGGCACTTTACTTGTTTGCTTCCTTGTTTCTAAATCTTTCAGTATAGCTGATAAAGGGAGATTTAAAAAAAAAAAAAAAAAAAAAAAAACCAACAAAACCCCTCTTTCTTTTCTATTGTATTGTCAGTGTTCAAATAATGGGCTAAAACTGTCAGAAATGTCCAAGAAATTTGGATACCTCAGGATTTACTTCCAACTTCAGATTGTAAGACCACATTTTCAGAGGTGCTTTGTTTCTTTGTTTTCAATTAAGATCAGTGGTGACTGCAGCTCTATAAAAACACTGAAAATTTTACTCTTATTATTTTTTTCAAGTCCTTACTGGGAAAAGGACAAATCTTTTTGTGTAAAAAGTGGTACCATTTACTAGTGATACCACTCTTCAAGATTAAGAGAATAACAAAGTGAACACATGAAACTACTGAAGTCCTAGAATTGTCTCTGAAAACAACCTAAGCCCAGGTGTTTTGCATGTTTATTTGGATTTGTCAGTTAAACATTTGCAATATAGGTGCTCTATTTTCTTCTACAATTTTTTTTGCCTGAAAACCTGGCAACAATATCTGTCTAGCCTTTATTCTAGTCATGTATTAGTTCAACTCTTTCAGCAACAAGTATTTGAACTGACAAAATTCAAAAAGTTGCATTTGACCATTAAGAAACTTGGGTTCTTATTTGAAACACAAGCTAAATTGGTGGATTTTATTGCAATCCTGATTATTAAATGTAAAACGTACTTTAGCGTTACATGGTCAGTGACAAGCCCCTAAATGAGTATTAGATGCACATTATAAAAACAGTAAAAACAACCTTTGGATTATTAAACAAAGAATTATAATTTATAAGAATTAACTTGTGGCTTTTATGCGGTTTTACAGCTGGTTCTGGCAAATATTTAGTTTATTAAATGGGAATGCCAGAATTTTGCTTATAGCTCAGATGCTAATTTTTTCCACAAGTGAATGACTGTAATTCAAAACAAACATTACCGCTTACAGATTAAAATTCTCATTTCATGAATTGTTCTTTCTATTCAATAATAATATACTTATATAGCTGATTGCAAAACAAATGTAATATCATTATATTTTTGAGAAGGAAGCAAACACTGAGAACCAAAAGGAAAGTAAAACCACCCAGGCAACTCCACAGGAAACCAGTGTTTTTCACTACAAAACTTGCCCTAAAAGTGAGACAGGTTTATTTAAGGTTTTGGTCTCAGAGTGTTGAAACCCTGCATTTCCAAGGCTAAAGGGTATTTTGCATAAATAACTAGTTCCTGGCTCTCTTGTAGACAAAGTTGAGCTACTATGAAAGCAAAGAAACAGTGTTCCAAAGGCAAAAAGAGAGAGATGTTAAGAAAGACTCTGACTCGAGTCTTATAGCCAGAGTGCTTAACTCTGAGGAGGATTAATTTTTAACTTTTTGATTTAATGTAGTTTTTTGAACAAATTATTGCTTAGTGTAAAAGAAACCATACTTTTGGGAGCAGCACACCCTGCCTTATCAGTAAGAGGGAGTCAGGTTCCCTTTTGCAGCATAACCAGAATCTCTTGATTTTTTATATTGGACTTAGAATAACTTTCTTCAAAAAAAAAAATTTCTTTATTTTCATAACCATGAATAGGAACCCCTTACTGCATCTGTCTTGCCACTAGCAGGCAAGGACCTCTATGTCCAGGTTATAAATGGTCTTTCTTGTAGTGCGCCAAATTAAGATTAGTCCTACTGCTAAGGCTATTTTGAGATTACAAAGATGTCTCTTAGTTCCCATCAACAACAGACAGAGCATAATTCTTTCTCCCTGGACCTGCAGAGCCGAACCTTAGCCACACAAGTAGATCCACATTGGTTTCAGTGAAGCAGCTCATATGTTTGATACACACACAGGCATATATTCATATACAATTACGTAATCATTGATGTGCATAACAATTTTCAGGACAGCCACCTCATGTTTATGTCTGTCCTGCTTTAATTTCATTAAGCAGTGTTAAAAATTCTTGTCCTCCTGCCAGGCTGCCACACTTTTAACTCTGTATGAGGCTTCTAGGAAGGAAAATAAACCTATGTGCAATCTTTCACATTCGTGGGCTTCTATTGTTTAATTTGCTTCCATCCAAGCTAGAAGTAGACTGGTAGATCAGTTAATATGGGAACAGAGACTTTTATATAGGTTACAGTTTGCGTGAGAGCAAAGCATGGCACAGCCTGGGCACCAGTGCAAGGGAGCAGAACAGAGACATAAATCACATCCTTATATTGTGGAGAAATCACTCTGTGCTGCCTTCAGTGTGCATGAGAGGCAGGTTTGAACATCCAGCTGTGTCCTCCACTCCAGCTTTTGAATGCAAAGTGTAGGAAGTGGAAAAGTTTTGACTCTTAAGCAGCATGCTGACAAATATTTTGAGAAAATGTGGAAAAAACAAGTATAACATATTCCTTTCTCTAAGGGGAACAATCAAAATTACAAAGCAATTTAAATTCATTACTCTGGCTTCTGTCGCTGTCTTAGGGCATCTCTTTGTGTCACCATCTACACCTGGGTAGCTACTGATCCATTGCAATGTTACACTTTTATCTCAGTATGTCTGAGTACTAAAGGTGTGATTGCAAGCCAGTAGTACGGACTGCAAAGGACTCATGAGACAGTGCTTGTGCTACATTTCCTTTAAAGTGCGCTCTTTTGATTTGGTGGTTTACACTGCTAAGTGCATATATATCTTGATGTCTTGGATATCTCCAATCAAGTGACATAGAAACCAGAAGATCGATTATTTATTTCATTCAATTATAAATCCATTTAGCTTATACTAAATTTGCTCCAGTTTTCAGCTGGCTATTGCACAAGAACATGGAAGGGACCAGATGGGTCTACTACTACTGTGAAAAAAAAGAAAACTGAAACCTTTCTTCATCTGAATCTTATCAAAGTCAGTCATTTGGTGACTTGAATTGCATAAAAATTGTCTCAATAGGCAACATGTAGAAACGCCCTCAAGCCTTGGATCTAGGGGTATCACTGCACTCGCATATGCACCTGTCAGCAAGTAATTTGAGCTGGACAAAATCATAGACTTTGAGGACAGTAAAAGCAATATAATAAGTACTACTCCCTTTTAACTCCATAGCATGTGTTTTAATCAGGTTGCACTCTAACAAGCCTGATGGTTAATGATACCCTCCATTCATATAAATTAATATCATCTACCACTTCATTCTAGCTTTTATGTTGTTCTTTTTTTCCCAAAAATACTTTGCTGTTCTCTGGAAATATGCATATGGAACAAATGATGGCTATTCTCTGTGGCAGAAATGTGAAGAGAATTTGAGTATATTTGAGGCTAGATCGATTTCCTAAACATAAAATATAAACAGAATATTCCTGTATTTAATGAACACTGTATTTGTAGCACCAGAAAAAGGGAAAATATGCATCATGCAACCATTTACCATAGACTAGCTGTATTTAGCCTGAATGATCAGGGTTTGAAAACTTACACAGCAAAGCTGAAGAAAGCTAATATGCTAATATGTTGGTAGCCCTAAAGAATATATATGAATTATCAGAGAAATGGAGACCACAAGAACAACAAACTGGGTTAAACCAATACCCAACAGTTCACCTCCAACAATGGCCAGTGACAGATGCCAATAGAAAGGAGTAAAATAGGTCAAGCATACAATGACGCTTTCTCAGCCTCCAGCAATCTGTGGCTCTCAGATTTCCTAAGCCAGAAATGTCATTTTGAGGTGGTATTTGGGGCCAGACTATTAAGAGTGTGGGGGAAGCCAAAAGTCTTTAAAATGGAATGTTTGTACTGAGCCCACTGTAAAGCATCTATACTAAATTTCTAAGATACTACAGTAATTCAGTTTTCTTGTAAATTGTTTACTCAAAAAAA
>VYZW01036353.1:19046-44941 GCA_013401315.1 Balaeniceps rex
ACAACATTTTAAGCTGACACTATTGCCCGGTCACTTCTTCTCCCAATGTGTTCGTTTGTTTTATATGTAAATGGTTTTACCCATCTCATAATGGTATTTACTCCAAGCTCTATCCTTTCCAACTTTCATTGATCCTCATTCATGTTTTGTAAAAATAATTTTTGTGTTTTTCTGAGTGTTTGTACAATAACTCAATTCAGAATGGGTCTCTGGCTGCTACTATAACAAATAAATGAATAAGAACCAGAACAGTCATACAGAAATCTAACCTATGGAATTGAAATGGCTATAGTTTATAAAAAAAAAAAAGTTGTCTCCTTTTAAAATTACAGTGCTCTTTTGTTTCACTGTTGCTGGGTATACAAGGGCAAGTGTTGATATTGAAAGGCCTACGAATACTAACTTTCCAGGGTAATATTACGCTATGTCCTATATGGACTATTTGCCACAGAACCTTATTTATGTTTTGCTTGAATGTTCAACAACCACAATGCTTAATTAGAAAAAAATTTTCTTAATTGAAGTCCCAGTAAAATTGTTAAAAGGGGAATGACTTAGTGGCCAATGAAAAATGACCTGCAAATTAGACCATAAGGACAAATGTCCTCTTCTAAACGTGTAGGCCCTCTAGCCATGGCAATCTTTCTGTTGTCTGGGTGGTTGATTTCACAGTTGTTACTACTACTATCAATTACTGCTGTTTTACCTTCTTCCATTACAGCAAGGGCTGAAGCTATTTCTTAAAATAAAACCATAACTTCTCCTTTTGGGCGTTGTGCAAACACCCACCAAGAAGTAGTGAAGGTCCTAAGGAGCTTCCAGCTGCAGACTAAGGAGGAGTGTTTATCGCTGCTCGGCGCATCCTGCAGTTATAGATTTGCAGCTGCTGTTGGATGGGAGGGAGGCAGGCTGTTACATTTACACCTGGCATGAATAACTATTCACTGAGGGCACCATGCAATTGCAGACTTCTGCATCCAAAGAAACTGCTCCAGGGACATTTGGGGTTGGGCCTGGAAGTTGGGGCATTCTTTAAAGAATCTTTCTGCATGGTAATAAACTGCGGTTTCACATACACTTGTTTGCACAGACTCTTTCTTTCTCCGTCTTTCTTCCTATATTGTTTGTGAACAAAGTAATGGGCGATGAATTACTAGTATCTGTAATATAAGCCTTCCCACTTGCTGAAACTAGATACACCTTTCAGTTATGAGAGGCATAAATCCTTATTAACTATTAACTACAGTTATAGGTAGCATAGAATTATTCAAGCAATAAAAGAGTTTATTTTTTCCCTCAGTTAGTTGTAAATGGGTCTAGAGGGAACCCAGGAGTTCTCAGTTAAGCTCATTTCATACCTGTAGCAATAGCTTTAAAACCTAATCCTGGATATGTTTATACATTTTTAATAGAACCCCAATTTTATATACAATATCCTCCAGTGGCTTCAGCTGCTGCAGGATCTTCCTGAACAGTTTTTCACATAATAGGCTCAGCAGGTTCAACGCTTGATTATCTTTCCTCCAGTTCAGTGTCTTCTCTTTTCCCTTCGTTATACACCAACAAGGGGACTATACACAGGTTCTCTGTGGAGGATGTCTCGTATGTGAACGTGCAAGCAATGTGGAATCGATGTTCTGGCTGAATCCAGTATTCAAGGAATTTAATTGAATTATTGAAATTCAGGGTTGAACCCCTGGGACATTGATCCTGTATTGTCAGCTTCAACTCCGAGGTGCACTGGCTGCTTGATAATGTGTTCATAGGATTTGCAGTAGAAGGGGTGGTGAATCAAAGCCTGTGACAGTATAGCTAACTGACAGAAAACAGAGGAACTGATGCTGAATACATTTAAAAATAAATCAATATAGACTGGCCTGATTGAACAATTCTGGCAATGCGTCGTGCTGGCATGGCTGCTGACTTACCAATTTAAGAGTAGGCTCAGGATTCATGGTAGCTGGAAAGCTGGAGAGGCCTGTCACTGGGGCGATGCATTTAACTTCCAAGACAGAGAATATTTGCTCATCTGTTTTCCTTGCCAGAGGCTAGAAACTATTGTTGCAGCTGCCAAATGAAACAAAGGAGGATTAAAAGAGAAATGAAACAGCAAAATAATACTTGCAAAAAGCTAAAAAAAAAAATCTGAAGAAATGGCTTTCATTTAGATTGACATAAGTGTAAATGCTTTGCTTATTTTCCTTATATATTAAAAGATCATTGAGAATTTGAGGCTNAAAACAATCCTGCAAAAAAATGCTCAGCCTTTACCACGTCTCTTGAGTGCTAAGTCACGTCCTTCCTCAAGTGGGACTGCTGGAAAAAGGAGACAAAGCAGAGACAGTTGCAGGACCATTCTGCCCCACTGCATGTTGTTTCTTCCATTGTTCTGTCTCACCAGCCCACCTGCTTTGTTCAATTTGTCATTGTCTGCTTCCCTTGAAATGGGACCTGAGAACACTCAGCTGAGCTGGATTGAACGGCTGTCACTTTAACTTCTGCAAGAGGAGGGCAGCTTTATAGCCTTTCTGCAGCGTTATTCCCTTTGCTGGGCATAGACTATAGACAGTTCTTTCTTCTAGCACCATGATGTGCTGAAGCCCTTAGCCTTCCTTCCTTCCCCAGCATGGCCAGTGTAAGTCAGCATGAATATCAACAACTCAAAGCCTTCAGGACTGAGTCCTCCAAGGGACCTGATACTCTCTACCCCGGTGGAGTCAAGGGGCTCCACCCAGCTAAACTCGTAGTGCATGTACTTCTCTGTAATCAGACTACTCATTAGTAGTATTAGTGCCTTGCTGTATCTACAGGACCCCTGACTCCAGTGGGAGCCAAGGTCATCCAGCAGTGCACTGGACCATCATCTTACAAAACCGTGGAGCATACATATCTACCTAAGGCCAAGGCTTTGAGGAACAGGGATGAAGTCAATGAGAACAAAGTAGGGGCTTGGCACCTTTCACCTTCTTAGGGGCTAACTGCTGAAATGTGGACTTAGTGAGCACCATTCAGAAGTCCTACAAAATTTGCTATCTAGTCGGCTATGATATCAAGGTACCCGATCCTTACAGCTTAATTCTAAAATACAGAGTGTACAACAGGGCAGTGGGACACTGGATTTAGTCCCATTACCTCTGGGAGACCCTGAAAAGTCTAGACTTCTTCTGCAACAACCTTAACATAGAAGTAACAGTATTCATTATTTCTGCATTTAATTAACAAATCAGGTATTGCCTCTCTGGTAGCCCACCCATGCCTCTTTTTCTTGCATTCTTGCTCCCCCTACAAACATACTGCCTTGACATCTGCAATCTAAATTAGGGGTAACAACCAACATCGGATCAGTGTGTACCCACATTCTCAAAATATAACGTCTGCTGGAGTTAAGAGTTGCAGAGGTTCTTGCATGGTGAATTTCAATTTAACTCCCAAAGCTGTGTGATAATGCATGCTTTTTTCTGCCCTGCACTTGATGCCCACTTCTCACTTAATCAAAGGTGTGTGGGGGTGTTGTGTAGCAATACAGAGGGAAAATTACTGTAAAGCCAGAAGGAATCCTTAGCTCTGAGGTCTTCATGTTATAAATCTCAAGCCCAAAGCCAAGTAGTTACCCTGTCTGTATCATGTGTACAAGATGTATCGTCATGTAATATGAGAGGATCTCAGATCAGAGTCCCTCTCTCCACACTCCTGAAACTCCACATCATGCAGATGCCTCTCTCCACCCACGGATCTAGAAGATATCAAAAGTCCACAGTTATTTTATAGCACGAATTGCCCTGTATTTGTTGAGAGGCTAGGGTTGTCACTGCTTTTCAAGTAACGCTACAAGCAAGAGGATATTTTAAAATCTACTGACTTCAGTATGTATTCCCCATTTTCTACATTTTTCATCCTCCTTTGTTTGTTTGTTTGTCTGCTTCATTCTACCCCATTCATATTTTACTTCTGTGAATTCAAAATGACAAATTAATTTATTAGGAAAATGACACTCTGTAAGTGCTGACATAACAGAAGACAGAAGAAGCGATGTTGAAAATGTTTCAAAATAAATAATCAGTGCTATGTCAGGGGAGACTACTCTGAGCAGTCCTGGCAAAGCGTTTGCTGTGTTGGCATCATTAGTGTTACGCCAATTTAAAAACAGGCAGGAGTTTTGGTGGTAAGAATGCAGAAATGTTGTCACAGGGGTAAAGCATTTAGTTTTCAGGACTCACAATGTATAAAATGAGTCAAAGCGTCTGTTCTCTGGCCATAAGGGGAAGTGGCAAGGCAAAGCTGGCATCCCCTCTTTTCTCTTTCTCCAAACGCAATGCCTCATCTGTGCTGCCCGTTCAGGTCCCCTCTAGATCGTGCCTGGGCCCATGTTCTCAACCAAGCAACATGTCAGGGAACATGCTAACTATGACATTGACAAAATGAAAGGCCAAGAGCTAAAGCTCAGTGAAATCAGTGGAAACACACCTGAAGACCTTAACAGGAAACAGATCACACCCTCTTGGTCTTTTGCTCCCCCTGCAGCATTTTTGTTTTTATGTTGGTTTCTCTTTCGTTCTTTTGTTATCATCCAATTACCATCTTCATCAACATAAATCAAATACTAACATATGATCAGTGTATCCAGGTAAAAACAGCAAAACACACACAGATGCTAACAACTGTAAATTCAGAAAAATGAAATATGTTGAGCTGTAAAAGTTACTTTGCTGAGAACTCAGTCACATTATATTTAGAAGAAACTTTGCTTTTGGAGAATGCATTAAGACATTTCCTGCATACTTAGAATATTCTAAGGTCTACATGGAACTCATTAATGTAGTCCACATACAGGAATCCTGGGGGGGTCTCTAATACACCAGAACAGTGCTGTAGATCTTCAGGAGGTAAAAAAGCAGTCTGAGAAAATGCTTGGGACTGGGGAAGTGTTATAGCAACATGCTGTTTATTTTCACAAATACAATTTCTTTTTTACACTCCAGGAGTGAATATATGGAAAGAGAAGAAGAAAAAAAAAATCTTTCTTTTAAGTTGGTTGGTCTCAAGTGTTGGTAACTGCAAAGGAAAAAAACTCCCTTTCCTTCCTCTGAGCAGCAGCGCAGAGGGAAATTACCCAGGAATGCGAATCATTTCTGTACTGCTTTTGCTGAAATGAGAGTGCAGGTGAGTCCATACCAAATAGAGCTATGTGGAATATCCAAAACAAAATTTAAAATACCCAGGACACATGCCATTGCAGCTCCTGGGACTGCAGAGGAATTGCAACGTTCTCTGCTAACCCTGCTAACACCAGCACTTCATCAGCACTAGGACGAGGTTTTCAGCACTTCCAGATGTCAGGAAGAGCTTTAGCATATTACATAGTGAAGCGCTTGTGTCTTCAGTGTTCCTAACTGGTTCAGTTGCATGCTCAGAAGAAACCATCTGGATTTCATTTGCTTAGATATTTTCCAGGTTGGTATTACAGAAGAAATTATACTGGGCTTGCAGGCAGCTGCCAAAGAGAGAGCTCCAGAGTGCTTCCTATCTCCCAGGCTTCTCTGCACATCCCACCCAGATCCAGACTCCTTGCTCAACTACCCTTCTGCGGCTCCTCAACACTGTGAGCAAACCTGGACTTACGGATTAGAAAGCAACAATGGTAAACTCTTCCCAGGTCCCCAGAGCAGAAAAATCTTTCCTCTCAAAGAAGTAATACCAGATCATGAAAGCAGTTTAGTGTCAGGGATGATAAAGTCAGGGCTGTTCTTCAGGGGAAGGGGATCCAGGAGGTTGGGTGGTGGTGAGGCAGGCAGGGGCAGTGTCCTCCCCAGCAAGAGCACAGTCCTGCGCTGCCCCAGCCAGGCCAGCAAAGCAGGGATGTGGGTAGACAGTCACACTGCGAGCTGGCCTTCAGCCCAGGCAGCCAACCCCCAGGATGGGGAGTGATGCCCATGGGGCCCTGACAGTTAACATAGGTAGATAGATCAATATAGATAGATATCTATATATAAGTATACATTCATATATATCACTGATAATGCACATAGCAAACTGGAGTGGCTATTTTCCATTGAATAATTTCTTTAGCATTTTATTCCTTTCTATTGCTTAGTCTTTGGCTAGTTTCAGTTTCATCGTTGCACAATGTTTGCTGGTTGGTTCAGTGAAATGTTACTTTGACTTCAACAGATTAGGTCTATATGCATAAGGACAATTGTAAGTCTTTTTAAAATTGGGGCTTAGTCTGTTTTGGCTTCATTTTCCCAGCTCCAATATGAGGTCCCTTGCTTTGGGACACTTCTGCATCACTGACACCAGCTGTCTTTCATCATAATCAATCACATTATCAAATCCCTTTCACTGAAAATGTTATGCCTTGAAAACAATTCAGCTTCTTGCCACCACTACTTCTATTATAAGATTTTTCTAGAAGATTTTTTTTCCAATTTCTATGCCACATTTATTTTGTCCTATTTATGTCAAAATTGTCCCTTAGATTTAATGGGCCTTCTTTTTTTTCCCATCTACTTTTATCATATCTTCACACAAATAGACCAAAAGTACTCTTGGTTTTTATTTTGTTACATTAAACAAATTGATCAGCTTTGGCCACAGCACAGGCTTTCTGTTCCTATTAACTCTTTTCCTTTCTCCACCTGCTCCATTAGGAGTTTAACTTGTTGAGTTTTTATGACTGGAATTCTAAGCTCTATACCAGATAATGTCTCACCAGTGCAACTTATAATTAATACTTAATGCTTTCGTTTTGTAAAAGCCTCACTGGATACATCTGAGAATTATATTTCCATTTTTTACTGCTACATGCACCTAGGTAGTGCATAATAATTCTTTGACTGACTAATACCCATAAGTCTTCTTGTTTCAACCAGTGGGCCTTAGGATGATTGCAGAAGTTCTGCTTGAAGAAATTCTCATTGCTCCCTGTGTTCATTACCTCGCATTTCAAACTAATTAAATCACATACGTTGTCCTAGTTCTCAGGCCTATCCATTTCTTCCCATGTGATATCCTGATCATCTTCCATATTCTTTATGTCTGCTACATTTGTATTTCTTGAAAAAATTTATTAATGCATTCCTATTTTTTGTACTCAAGATATTGCTGATATTTTCCATAGCATTGGTTCTAATACTGATTCTTGAGGAATTACAGCCAACAGTTCATTTTTATTTTAGCACAAATTTTTGTAGTTCCCACACTGTGATCTTGTGCAAATCCACCTTTTATTCCAAATATGTAATAATTTTCCATGTGCATTGAATCCAAGTAGATTAAGTGCTAAATTAATCTCTTCAGACAAGCTCAGTTACCAAAATTCAGTCAGACGCAATCCACTTGTTAATTCATAGGCCATTGTACCCCCTTTTTCATCCATCTCCATATATTTAAATATCATTCAAAAGTTGTACTTAAGCTTCATATACAATTAATGTAAGATTACTGGGTTTTATTAGGCCATTCCTAATCCCTTTCTTAGACACACCAAGTACAGTTTTGCTCTAGCTGTGCATTGTAGGTCTTACTAAAAGCTAGAGTCACTGCTTCCAGATTCTTCCAGACTCTGTGTGCCATCCTCTCTTCTGAGTGGTCCTCTGGTCCAAGTCCACAAAGCTCAGTTGTCTCAGCAGGCCACACCGAGCAACAAGACCTCCCTCAAAAGCAGCCCCAGCAGTGCTGGTCTTTCGAAGGGTGAGCTGTGTGTGAGCAGGTCTTGCTGGTTCAACAAGGGACCAGGATTTCCAAACAGGCTCAGCCACCCTTATTGCTCTCGACTGAATCTCCTAGGAAACAGCAAACTGAAGCTGCTTTATCTTTTCCCTGGAGCCTGCCCTACCTCCATTCCTACAAGCAGGCACAAACAGAAAGCTACAATAATACAGAGCCTTGCATGCACTGTGCTGCCTGAAGGGATGCCAGGAGCACTGCGTAGGGTGACCCCAGGTAGAGATTCATCCTATAGATGTGGGGTTTGCCTCTGGAGGGGGTGATCTAGCCCTGTGCTGTCAGTACAGACAGGGAAGATAAATGCAGAGCAGAGAATAACTGATGAAAGACAGGTCCTGAGAGTGAAGCTCTGTAGGAGGTAACAGAGCTGTGTGGAAATAGTGTGCACTGAGTGGAGACTGAGAACTCCAAAGATTTCTTTCCCATTTGCAGAGAAATGAAACACTGCTGAAGCTTTTAGTTTGCTGTTTGGATAAAACCCATCTTTTCCAAAGAAGTTATTGAAAATATGGGACTATTTAGTAGTGAATATGGCTTTTCAGTTCAGGGATGTCATCTTATCATGGATGATAGAATGAAATAAACAGAAAAAAAGCATTTTAATCATATTTTTGTAGATTACATCAAATCCAAAACATAATTTACATATACCATAAAAAACTAGATAGAATTGATATGATATTATGAACAGGCAATGCCATTTTTTAGTCTTCATTTTAAAAACACTTGCCTTGCTGATAAACATGAATGCAATTGTCAGAGACACAGATCTTTACTCTCTGCCCATGAATAACAACAGGGCCAAACGAGAATTCTCCAACTTTTTCACTTTCCTTGTGTTCACCCACAATTTCTGAATTTGTTCTAGTTGCTCATTAAGTGGTCCATAATCCAAACACTCCTGGTGCCAAACTCACTTGGCTCCTGAGTAAGGCGTATCCATCCTTGTGCCAGGTGAACATTTATGAACTG
Source organism: Balaeniceps rex (assembly GCA_013401315.1). Classification (NCBI taxonomy): domain Eukaryota; kingdom Metazoa; phylum Chordata; class Aves; order Pelecaniformes; family Balaenicipitidae; genus Balaeniceps; species Balaeniceps rex. The sequence goes on from VYZW01036353.1 coordinate 27,744, forward strand.
GGGCAAGAAGGGTGTTCAATAAAATGGAGGACATATGCTAGGAGCTGTAAAAAACATCCATAATACATAGTCCCTGCCAGAAAGTCTTAAAGGCTAAACCCTTCTTGCTGCAAACAGCTTGTCACTTACGAAGCCAAACTGTCAGAGTGTGTCTCTACCCATTCAAGGATCTAGCCCAGTCCATAAAATTATCCATGTGCATAACTGCTGATGGGTTTAGAACAGCAGAGGCAAATGACTTATAAATGGATCTCACTGATGGCAAAACTGTTCAAAGAAGATTCGTCTTCTCCACTGGTGTGAAGTTGACTCTAAGGTACATGACTGCTGAAGCCTGAGAGAGGGCCAGAGAGCAGTAAAAGAAAAAAAAAGGTGGTGGGCATTTGAGACTCGCAGCCTGAGCATGGAGGAGTGGGGCACCACGGCACTTCTGGCAGCAGGCAGCACCCACCAGCCAGAGTTTATGCAGTAGGTATAGACTTCCAAACTGAAACATACAGAATTTGGAGGTGTTCAAAGTTAAAGTAGTGGCCTTTATAGTACTGTGCTCCATCTTTTGCATTTAATTTCAGGAGTTGAATATGACTCCCAGAGTGAGTTCTGCTTAAGAAAGGCCATTATTGGATCCTGCAAAACAAGCAATGCATATTGTTCAGAAAGTGAGAACAGTACATATATATAGAGAGAGTACATATAATATATATAGTATTTCTTATTAGAGAATAAGGAATGACTGTTCTTAGTTTTACAACAGTGTACACAACCACTTTCCTGAAACTGCAGTTACCACAAAGAAAAATAACATGAAGATGCACAGAGATTTACAAATGCTTTTGTATCTGATTAGATTTACTATGAATTCCCCAAGGCTCCACTTTGCTTTCTGGTCTCTTTAGTTTCAAAGATAAACCAATTGAATTGATAATTTAACAATCCACATGATTTTCTTTTCAGAAGAAGTAACATCACATGCAACAAACTGAGGCTTCGTGACATTTTAAAATTATTAATAAATAAAATAAGATTTGGAAAACAGAAAGCAATGTCCATGAACTTCTCTTCATTACCATAAATCTTTATATTAAAAATAAAAAATAAATTGTAGTGTGCAACGCTGGAAATATTTCTGCACTTTCAGTTCAAGTCACAAAATATATATTTCCTCATTTATCCTCACTATCTTAACAAACAAAATCTCAGTAATATGGGGAGAGCATTCATGCATGAGCTGTGCAAACATAGCACAAAATAGCAAGATTTGCAATGTTCTAGGCAAGTATTTTGTCAGCTTCTTCAGTTTGCATTTTGTTTAGAGTGTTAGGTGTTTAGATTCTGTGATAATAGGCTCTACATTGAAAAAAACCCCTAAGACGCTATCTAGCTAGCTTGCTGGGAGATAGATAGATAAGACTTCTGTTTGTTTAGGTTTTCAAATACTTTTTTATTTTTCAGCCCTTTGCTGACTGTTCAGCTAAGAGCAGAATTTATCAGCCTTCCCTATTTCCAGTATGTGTTATTTTATAGATTTCTTATTTTGATAAGTAGTAGATATTTTAAAGAGAGGTCATATCCTTAGACCCTGGCACAAGAGTCAAGAGTAAAAGTACTGAATATGACTTCTAGAATATTTTTGGCTTGCTATTGTAAGGGAAGAAACTGCATTTTTTTAGTCTGGAAATCCTTTTTCTACAAATGTTGGCAATAGCCAAGTATCCATAGAAGAAAGATTAAAAATAACCAGAGTGTTCAATGGTATGGTTACTCATACATGTCTAAATATGCCTAAATATGATTTTTTTCCTAGCCTAAATCTGAAACACTGATTATTAAGCAGTAATCTAATCTATAGTAAATACGCTATAAATACAAGACTTTTTCCTCTTGTAGACATTATAGCAATGCAAGAGGCTATTATGAATAGGTGTTGCTTCACGTCAACACTTTTGGACTGTATCTTCATTGAAAAATGGTGGGTCAGCAAGATATCTGTTAACTAGGGTAGCCACCCTACTCTCAAATCTAACAGGCAAGAGGAGCTTCTTGTATCTTTACAGTATTCTTACTGTGAGATAGCTAAATGAGGCCACCCCCTGGCCATGGTTCACCTCCTGATAAAAACTTCAGTGACATTTGTGCTTGACATAAATTTTACAGGAACGCAACTAAGACATGGCAAGTTATGCCTTTGGTCGGTTTGCTTAAGGCAGCCATTAAGGTGGCATATATAGTAACCATGATGAGGACATCAAGGGCACAAGCAAAGCAATTTTTGGATGGAGGCAATACCTTTTATTACCAACTGATACACTTTAAAAAAAAACAAACCACCAAACAACAGGTAGACTCACAAGCCTGAAGTGGCCTGAAGAAAGACTACTGTGCCTGGAAAGCTGACTGTTTTGTTGGTCTGATCAAAGATACTGTCTCTTCCTAAAAGCTTTGCATTACCTGTAAATAGTCCTGTTGGTTCAGGAGTCTTCCCAATCTTTCCAGTACAGGCATAGCTATAGAGTGGTGCTGGGTTTCACTTGTACCAAAGGTGCTGGCTTATCTTTTGTCTAATGCTACACAGCGCATCTTGCTGCTAGTCTAGGCAAGATGTTTTTATATCTCTTCTGGAAATAATTCATATCCAAAAACACAGATCTAACATCCTTCTTCTGATGTAAGCTTATGCTAAGCAATGTCTCCACACCTCCCAAAATTAGATGTGCCTGTATCTTTATGTATTCCTTGATCATGTTGAAAGGATGAATACATTGTGCTTGTTTATTAGCCCCAACAACTGTGTTCAGTACATGGGTGGAAACATCACCTTCAGCATGTTAATTACAAATTCACACTAGGGGTTCCTTTGTGTTCTGAGAGAATACAGTTCTTTGATTACACAAGACCTAAGCGGCATTTCAGAATATCAGCATTAATAACTCATTCCTACAGATCCACCAGGCAGAATTAAAATTAGGAAGAAGGGTTATAACTTGTCAAACTAGGTTTCTAATTAATGGAGTTACTTGTGTTACAACAACTACTTGCTCCTTCATAGACTGAGCTGTTTTCCTAAATACTGTGGTTCCGATGTCACATGACGAAAATCTGCTGTTTTGAAAATCTACCATTATCAATTTACAGGTGAACATAAGACAATCTATTAAAAATGTTCAAAACCTGTTAGAATAAGCAGAAAATCCTGGGTTTACTACACAAATATTTGGAATAATTTTCCGCACAATGTTCATAATCGTGCATGATTTCAGGTTCTTCTGTAGGTATAATGTAGTAGAAATAGCACTCTTCTTGTATGGAGTGAATAGTCGTTTCCATAAAAACAATTGTTTTTCCCTTTGTAATTCCACCTTATGGGCACAGAACAGTGAGCTGAAACTTTCAAAGTTCCGGTGGTATGATTGCATTTTGCTTGGAAACTATTCAAAAAAGCACTTCCTTTCATTGTCTTTTACCTTATTTTATGAGTGAAGGTGGGTAATATAATCCCTTCATGGGTGGGATTGATCTTGTCTGAATTAGGCATCTAAAATTTAGTTGTCTAAGTACAGTCTAACTCTCTCGTGCTTCCCTTAGAGTTAACGGAGAGCAGTAGACAACTCCCGGCTAGTACTCAACCTCAGACAGAAATCTAGCAAAGACTAGATGAATTCCTCTTTGCAGATGTTTGTGTCTCTCTATTAACTATAAAAAGACCTTAGGGTGATGAGCTCAGGCTTTAACTTGCCACCTTCAATACGCATAGCAAACATTCCTTCACAAATCCACGTAATTACTGTCAAATCACTATTTACAACGTGCCTCCCCTGTGAAACCTACAGGGCTTACAGACGATGGACAAGCTGTTAGTGAGCTCAGACTTCTTGTGTAATAATTTGTTTATTTTGTTGTTATCTTATCCCGCCCTTTCTCCCTGGTGGATGTTTTATACACATATGTGTATCTTGCCAATCCAAAGGCAAAATCCTGTCTCTGTTGAAGATGGCAGGGCCAGGATTTCTTGTCCTCCCTTAAATATCATAAAATGTACAGAAGAGTTAGGTCCCAGTCCTTAATATAATGCATTAACCTCTACATATTATCTCTCATGTCATAGTCCTCCATTAGAAGTGAAAAAACAAAAACCTGCAAAGGACGTATAAATAGACTGATCAAATAAAATATCTGTGACAGTAAGATCAGCTTGTTCTGCTCCTGGGGAAAAAAAAAAACCACAAGCCAACACAAAAAAAATACAATGTAAAATGATGCTTTCAATGAAAATTGAGTTTTTATGGTTCCTTATTAGAGACTCCCCTTACAACTAATTATATTAAACTTCTATGTTCTCTGCTTTTTCTCATCAGTAATCTCACAATCTCCAAATCTGTGAAAGTAAATGCTTAGTCAGTGTGTAAATTGAGGACAATTATCATTATGACCACACAGTAATATGAAAATAATTAGACCATTGCTAGCAGCAAAAATATAAATCAAATCAGTTGGTAATAGGAACATTAATAATTTGTTAAAGATACAATCTACTGCACATGAAGACTGGAAAGCAGCTGAGCTGAGCTGCTTTGCTGAAGACAGTGCTTGTTTTGAAATAAAGAGCACAAAGTTCAGTGTATGTGCATCGGTGATAATCTATGGTTGATTGTGTTCAAGAGAATTTACAACCTATTCCAAATGCGTGAACTCAGTGGAACTGGGAAATCGAATGGCTGAGTGGTATTTATTATGCTACCCTTATCTTTGCCAACGTGGAGGGAAAGACTGGGACAGTTCACTTTGCCTCCAGGCATCCAGTAATGAGCCAACCGGTGGTGCATTAGGAAGTAGTGGGCAAGTGGCATTATCATCAGGTGCATTTTTAGTAGCCAAGTCAAGTAGCACTGGGAGAATTATAAGTAGTGCAGTCGAGTGCTAGAGCATTGGTTATTATAGCACAGAATGTGCAATGGCAGGAAAGCTTTGGGAAATATAACAAGCAGAGTTAGGCCTGAAACATCCACTTTAAATACTGCCAAACTTTGAAGAGCAGCAGCTCTAAACTCAGACTTTCCCTTTGGCACCTCGGGATCACTCTAACAGGCGAAACCTGATTCTCAAATTTGAACTCTCTCAAATCCTAGAAAATCCTGGATACATTTCTGGCGGCAAGTAACACAGTCCAGATTCTTTCAGACCACAATAGATAGTGCAGCTGAATGCCACAGCAAACTTTTCAAAAAGGAACCATTTGGCATAATAAGCGTAGTAGTCAGGGGCCAGGATAATACCAAATGTGCAATCTGATAATTATGAAAGAATTGTAAGCGATGGGCAATATTACTCAAGTCTTTCCAGATAGTGATACTGGAAAAGACTCTTGACAATGTCAGGGATCACAGTAAACTTTCAGGCAAAGGGGTCTGTAAGGTGTTGGAAGGCTCTGAATAGGGTGAGGGTCTACTGCCCTACAGTAAACCAGTATGGATCAGGCAGTCAAGACCTGTCCTGAAGGAAATTTATGCTAGTGTGAAAATTACAGCACAAGGATGACCTCCCAGTCCATGTTTTTCTCCTTACCCTTGCCCAGATTCTTCCCTTACCCACGTGTTCTCACCCTAGGACCAACTGTCCGAACATACACAGCAGGTCTGCTCCAGCATTTCACTGGGGTGGGGTAAATTTTGTGAATCAGGAAGAGGGGGAAGAGCTGTGTCCAATGCTAATCTATCTCCTTCTTTAGAGTGGTAATGACAGGTGCTGACGCGAGGGGACAAACGCATGGTGAGGTGGCACAGAGCAGAGCCGGTCTGGTCTGGCACTCACAGGATGGAACAAAGCAGGGAATAAATCTGGTACCATGGACTTTGTGACAATATTGACACATTCAGAGCTGGTAGCTACCTCACATGTTTGGATTCAGGATATTTCTGCACTGTCAGTGTATCATCACAGTAATGCTGGAAACCATTGACATGGTCCTGAATGGGAGATGTGGCAAAGTCTCAATATCTTTTGCAGTCCTCATTTCTAAGTCCACATAGAACTGTAAACCTTCAAAATGTTTTTGGTTCTGCAGCCCTAAACTATCCAGCTCGGACAGCAGTTTAAGGTCAGAGTGAAGGGTAGATGAAACATCTGTATAAAGCTTAAGTCCTCCATAAGAAAGACTGTGAAGACTGTGAAGAGTGCAGGGTCTTCTTCTCTGAGGTGGTTACAGCAGGGAACAGCAGGAAGACTAAACGGGAGTTAGGTCTCTGGAAATACCACTAAAGCATGTGTGGGAAGTGTTTTTCTCCACGTCCTCTGACAATAGCAGGTGTCTTGGACTGAGTGTAGCTTATACCTGCATTAAAACCCTGCAAACAGGAATGAATACTGACTGTGCATACAAATAGATCCAGAACAAGTAATTGAGACCTTTGACTCCATTATTTATTAAGACTTTCCCCTGTAGTAGGTGACAATAAAAGGCTTTTGTGCTGGAATTAGTTATGATAGGCAATGAAAATATGGGTGGCATCTTCAGTTAGTTGCATGGGGAGATTTGTTTCATCTGATGCACAAAAGCATATGCTAGCCACACTATCTATGCTCAAGGAACATGGGACTATTTCTCTGCATATAGCCAAGAGGTGACTCCCACATAAGAAAACCAAAGACAATGAGCAGCTAGGCACCGAAATCTTAGCCATTTAAGTGGGAATCAGAGACTGAAATCCGAAAATGCTACCAAATTAGTGCGATTATGTTGAATTAAATCAGAAAAGCAGCTCATAACACATTAATAGAATTTATTATCATCGCTGAAGGAATACAAGGAATCCAAAGGATATTTTTTCCTAATACAATAATATTTGAAATTCATGGAAAATAATTTCTCTTTTAAAGAAAAAGAAAACCTTCAATCTGGTTCCAGCTACTGTATTTCCCACTTTTCTTAATGTTCAATTACTTTTAGCTAAAAAAACAATGGAGAAAACCAAGTAGGTAATTGGAGATTGTCTTGGTATTAATGAAAACTTATGTATTAGTATGTATTATGTTTCAAGTAAACATCTCTTTCTCTCTCTGTACTCTATTTTAAAGAAAACTCGTAAGAAGGGAACTCATAAGAAAGTTGTAGTTGAGTATGCTGCCCTTGTTCTGTTTTACTTTTGTATTGGCTTATATAAACACATTTGCTCTGGAAAGAGGATTTCTGCAAGGCTGTTTTAAGGAGGGACCAGTGCTTTTGCAGTGCCTGGACTGGTACTAAAATCCAGGCTGTCTGGATCTGTAACTGGTAACAAATTGAGCTGGTCCGGCAACAAACATGGAAATAAATGCCAAGATAACTTACATTCTTCTCATATAGAACTATCATTTATGGGGTACGTGTTATTTCTTCTTCAGGTATAGGTCAGAAGTGATAACGTACTGCAGCTCTTGTAAAAGTGGTACACAGCAGCAGTGTCTGTGTAGATTCATGTCTGAGCTCAGTGAGTGCATCTCCTCAATACATCTTACATCAATTTTTATGAGATATTGTCTCTCCTGGAATTCTGGATGTTGTTCCTATTATTCAGTTATTTTCCACATTTGTGCTGTCTGTCTACCTGTTTCTGCTGACACCAATCAATTATGACTAGTCCTTTGCTATGCAAAATGGAGATCTTCCTCCTCTGAACTTTAAAGGATGTCACTCAGAACATAAAGTGGTTGCCATTAGAAATTCAGCATTTTCTAACAAACCCCACATTCAGAATGAAGTATATAGAGAACCATTACCTTGGACACAGAAATAACTGGAGTTTATTGAGAGTTTTCTAAATGTCTGACAGAGAGTGCTGAAGCTTTCCAATTTTCCGTTAGGAAAATGAATGTCTGAGACATGAATCACTCCTTAGAAGTGTCTACAGCTTCCACTGATTAAAAAGGGAGTGCAGAGGACCAAGGCTGATAGCAAATTCTACACGATACGTGTTTATGCTTGGTCAGACGAAGTTCATCTATAGTGACATGTTTCAGTTTGGGTCAATAAAAACATGGTTTGGGTTAATCTGATCCAAAACAACAAATACGTACATACCTAGATTCAGATTTAAATACACTGCTTTGGATACAACAAACAAGTGAAATATTCAATGAGAAGTGAGGGAACAGACTACTGAAATATATTTCCATACATTTCTTACATTCCCAGTCATCTTCATATCATACCCACATGTTCTTTTAAAATCCTTAACTGATCCTCCCAGTGTTTTCCCACAATAACCCTACCTTTGTCTTTGAGTTTTACCCACTTTCTCCTTACAGTACCTTTAACTGCAGAGTTTTGTCCCACTTTATGGTATGCTTGACTGAAGAGTTTGGTGATGGGCATCCTCATGGTGAAACAGAGCAGATAACTGTTTGCCTCGCAGCAACATGCTCCCTCTGTGGGTCACTGACATAGGCTCCCTTTCTCTACATAGCTGCATGCTCATGTAGAGAAACATGTAGAAACATGTAGGTACTTAATTTTTATTCTTTTTTTTTTTTAGTGCTAAGATCAACATTGCCAAAAAAGTTCAAAAGTTATTGCCCTCAGGGAAATGACTGAAAGATGAATGGGTAGACACACAATGAGCACAGTCACAAAAGATGTGTTTTATTGAGAAAGGAGACTAAAAATATTTCAGCTTATCACCCCTAAATGAGGTATTTTGCTCTGAGTGATACATACAAAGCTGCATTTTTCTGGGCTCCTGCTGTCCCTCATGAGAGTTTTAGTGTCAATGTCCTGTTTCTTTTATTGTCTGGGATCCTCCACTAAGCTTCATTCCCCAAGGAGCAGAGGGAGTGGAGAAGACACCACTCAAAGCAACTGCCAGAGGTCTGTCAGTGCATTGGGAAGTCTAGCCCAGGGGAAGGAATTACAGCCTGAATATTAGGCATGCAAATTAACCCCTCTCAGGGGGAAGTCCAGGGACACTAGCTTATAGTACTCTACCAAATGTTTTCTGGTACTCCCATCACTAAAAATAATGTTGAGCTCTCAAGTTTGGAATGCACAGTTTGAAATGAAAGAGTTTCCCATGAGATGAAAGCTCCACATTTTGACCAGGGCTAGAAAATGTGAGAACTTTATGCATGCCTCAATGTGTTAGTGTAAGCAACTGTCTCCTGTAATAAGACATATATCCCCAGTGAAGATATGCACACTTCATTTGAGATTGTTCACATTTTTAATATAAGTTTATGCAGTTTTTACTTTCTGTTTAGCAACATTTTTGAGATTTGTGTCTTTTAATTCCAGAAAACAATCATCAGATTTTATTTTATTTCTTGCTATTACCTGTGTAATAAAGATAGACACTGAAGAATGAATCTGGAGAAGGAGAGAAAAGAGCAAGATACCTGCTGTATTTATTAATGGTAATGTGCAAACAGTAGAGAACGTCTATGTATATGGCTTTTATTTACATGGACCATGGATAAGTGGTAAAAAATCACAGATAGAAAAAAAAAATGTCACTACGTTCTCAGAACATAAAACAATTCATAAACTTCAATTACACCCTTAAATTTCAACACCTTGAGGACTTAGTAGATGTAATTACTTAGGGAGAAATTTTACATTATCAAAATAGAAATATTTACACTTGTTTTAATAAATGTCTAATCCAAAACCCATTGTAATCCAAGTCAGAGTCTCTTCATTAACGTCAGTGAGATTTGGATCAGGCCCTTTGAGCATAAGGATGAATAAACAGACTTTGTCCTTTCTCTTACAGTGCAGGGCATATCAGCTTTTGCTGGGTGTTTCACTGTAAATGCCCTTTTGTGAAACCCTGAGATGTAAATTCAGGGACTAGCATCTTCAGTGCTTTCTTTGATCTCCAATGCCATGCCATGATTTAAGAAGAGGCAGTTTCTAAAGTGCACTTGCAGCTGACTCAGACAGGCCTTTATAGTATTGATTGCAGGGAATGTTTCCTTTATGTACTGTTCAGTACGGTAATCCTAGATATATTGAAAGTGGGATCAGGGATCAGCATAAAATGATGTGACATTGTTTAGAAAAAGGATATACCCCTACAAGATCTTTGTAATTACAATGCAGGAAAGTTTGATGATGCCATTACTGCATTAATTCACTCTCTATAAAAGTTAAAGTTAAAGGCAGCAACAGGATCATCATTTGTAACAGGAAAAACTTACATTTGGATTTTAAGAGGTTTCTTTAGTAAAGATCACCAAGATTTCTCATTGATTTGTTTAGACAGATGTCTCAAATAGTTCAGAACTATTCCACTGTTCATGCATAATGAGGTCCATAGCATTAATTATGTATGTAATTTCATTAGAAGACATGTTCTCTTACAGCCATATGCACCGTGTTACATTTACTCACACTACGAAACGTGCCAGTTTTACATCTATCAACACTTGTCACTACAATAGCTGAATACTGCACTGTGAGAACCACAACCTCCAGCATAAATCTGCCCTTTCCACCAAAGTCTGGACTCTTTCATATGGGCAATACTTCTGATGCACTTATTTGCTTTCAAGTTGTTGTAGTTAGTATAAATTAACAGCTGCCAATATATGGAGGATTTCTTTCATTTTCCTCCAAAATTATGTTTAGAGCAAGGACTCTGGGTTAAAAATGAAAGAGCTCAGACAGTCAGAAAAGGTGAATTGTCAGGAAGCAGGGGGTCAACAATATGTTTATATAAAACTGATGCCTGCTCTCCCCATCAGACCTGGAACAGGAATCTCCCAGCACCTTCATCCAGCATGCGCAGCTGGGAGCCTACACAAGCGATTGGTACCCAGTCCATGAATGGGGTGGGATCACTGCAGCTTCCCGAGATGCACATCCTCTTGTTGTGAGCCTGCCAGTGGAGACAGCAGTAATAGATAGGATTTCTCTGCTAGAGCTATTAAATAAGCTAATATGGTTGGAGAATGTACAGTGGATGTGTATAACATTTGCAGAGTTGGTTTTAGTATAAGACTATTCAACTGTTCTAGGATTTATAGCTGTTGAACTACAAATATTCCCCACTGTGGACAGAGTTGTGTCAATATACCAATTCATTTGGGAGATTTTAAAATCATTAGGGAAGGTTTGCAATTGATATACCCTCAGGAATCTGTGTTTTACCACTGTGATTTACAGCTTGAGGTGCTTTTGCATGGGATAATCCAAATGCTGTTTAAAGCTCAATCACTTGAAATTAACTAACCTGTTAATTCCTGACTGATCTATGCCTAACCCCTTCACACTGCCCAGGATGGTTTATCTTCAGGATCAAGAAATACAGGCTGAAATCCTATACTCATAGGAACAAAATACTAGTGTGGCTGTTAAAAAAAATAAGGAAAAAAAAAAAGGCTTAATTACAATGCAATAAGATGTGCTGTGAAGCCATAGAGCTATACACATTAAAATGCAACTACTTTTTAGTGAATGCGATATCCTTATAAACAAAATTCCAATGTACAAGTGAGAGAACGTATATTTTCTGAGTTCAATTATACTGAAATGATTGTGATACAGTCTGATGTTTGGTTGTCTTTCTGCTTTGTCTCAGTCATTTTTTAACCCCCAATCTTCCTGTTAAAAAATCTTTATGTGATTTTGATTTTACTGTGAAAATCCCAAAAGTTGTTTAAAACCCAGGTTATGATTGCATGCATTTTGCTTAAGTAGGTCTTACTGTTTGAAGTTTCAGCATTCAGGAGAGAGTGCAAACCAAGTACAATAGGATAAAAATGGTATTTTTTGATGGGGGTCTTTGCCAGAAGCTCTGGGCTACAGTCCTGCTCCCACACCAATGGAAGTTTTGGGGTGGTTTTCAGCTTCTGATGTAATTCATTCCATGTCTGAACATTGTTGTGCTATCCCTGCCTGGGATGGCCTGATGAGCTCCTGGCATGTGCCATAAGTGTCCATGATACAGTATGAAAAATTTAACACATACTCTACATGAAACAGCCATTGCATAAAAAAAAAGCCACCAAAAACCTGAAGAAGGCCTGGAATCCAAAAGAAACATCTCCCATGGGTGTACACTAACCCCTGGGCCATACCACAGTGATCTTTTTTGTGTTTGCTGGTCCATGGTATCTTGTCGTCTTTGGCTGCCCAGTAACACAGCTTCAAGAGTGAAGACTGAACTCACTTCAGAGTACCTTATACCCTGGAAATGGAAGGTTTGTGTAGGGTGTAGATGCATATGTGCCAAGCTCAGTCCTTGTGCTCCAGCCACACCAATACTTGATAGCTGTGGGGATGTTGGGATTGTGCCAGCAGCTACACTTTAGATGCACACAAGCTCTGAGCTCATCTTTTCCCCGAGTCTCTGAGGAAGAAGAGGAAAAGGCTTGGTTTCAGGATCCTGTCTTGCTGTCTGTACCTGAATGACCTAACCCACCTGCAATACAGCTTTGAGGATCAGAAAATACAGGATGAAATCCTCTACTGACAGGAACTAAGCAACAGTGCGAGTGTGATACCCTATTACTTGTTTTGGGAAAGACAGGTTTGAACACCCCAGGCTATTCAATCTGGTGGTAAGCCCCAAACCACCAGCTTATCAGTGCCTCAATCACCCTCCCAATTTGCTATGCAGAAACTCTCCCAGAGCTGCTGCCTGACAGCCCCCTCACGGTGCTTCTGTTGCAAGCTCCCACCAGGGACCCCACAACTCTTACAAGAGACCAGAGGTTTGCCTCAATCCTTCCCTTCTCCCAGACTACCCCCTGTACTGTCGTAAGGCAGCACAGAGACGCAGAGGTGTCTAGAAATCCCCCGTATCCAAGGAGATACAGGAGATTCCTTGCATCCAAGGGATGCTCCACAGGGTACCCGTAGCTCCACTCACAGGGCAGCAAATCCCCTTACACATCAGGGAATCAGGCCTTTCCCATCAGCTCACTTGCCAAGTCCCTTTCCATGCTTTGAAAGGATGTTTTTTGTTTAAATGGGTAAACAAACAAGTGTATTTGCCATCCCTTCCTCTCTTCAAATGCATGTTGCTTTGGAAAATGGATTTTATTACAAGCTACAGGGTATAATTTTGTGGGATCCCCCATGTTAATCTATTGGCAGCGTATCACTGAAGTGTACTTAAAATTAGGCTCTGCTATGAAATGCCACGCGCTGGTTAAGCACTGCCAGCACGCTTACCACTGCCATGAACATAAACAAAGCCAATCTCTGACCCAAAGTGATTACAGAAGGGGCATTCAAGAACTGATCACGATATGACCAGCATCACTTTGCTGAAATCCTGCAGCATGCCAAAAAAAGATGATGTGTGTTCTGCACAATAGCTTGGGGGTTTTTGCCCCACCTTTCCTACTCAGAGATTTATCAACCCCCTACAATATATCTAAGCCAACTGCAAAAGGAGCTGCAGATTGAAAGCAAGTCAGTGACTGAATACTGCATTGCCACTCACACACGCACACAAGATATAATATATTAGGACAGTTGTGCAAGATCACGCAGACACCTTCTTCCTCCATCCCTTCGCTGAACGCCGCCACTTACAAGAACCATTTATTTCTCTTCTCCATCAAGGCCTCCACCTCCATTTGCCAGCGGGAGTCAAGAATGCGGCTCCATACCTGAAGGGTCTCCTTGCCTCCACCATAATTTTTCATGCTGGCCGTTTCTCCTGCTTTTTTACATGTCTCTCAGCTGTGACTGCAGCAGCCCCAGCCCCGGTGCTGCTGAATTATGAGTGGGCTGTGCCACCTAGTGGCTTTTGGGCAAAAACCGCTGCTGCTGGCGAGGAGGGCTCATGCTATAAATTAAAATCTCCTCTCTCATAAATATCAACTTGTTAAACTCTGACTCCAGTTTTAAAAGGCAGAAAATTAAAATGTATACCTCTGTCTCAAAAATGCGGTAATTAAACATAACCCACAGGTGTTATTTTAATGATGCCGGTTCTTCAGACTCACGGGCTAAGCAAATACGGTTTGTTGTTAACTAATTGTGTTGTCTTAATTTGCTGATTTAAAAAACTTGAATGTCCTGAACAAATAAAATCATTATCTTGGATTTCTTCACCATACCTTCTGCCTCGCACCATCTGATGCCCAGCACTACGGGTTTTGCTGCGCAGAGCAGCGTTCAGTGAGTTCAGTGAGACTCTGGCAGCCCTTCTGAACCAGACCACAATTTGGTTTGCAGATCCCCTCCCCAGCAAACCAGGACTGCTCACACAATCCTCACTAACAATACCTAATAGTGACTTTAAAAGGCTTGAACTTGTCTCCCTGTATTACCTTTTCAACACGTATCTTAATTAAGCAGGGAGAAAGCATCGCTCAGGCAATGTCTCTTATTGAACATAGATGAGCTAATTTCCCCCCTCACTCTAAGCAAGCATGCAGGCAAGGCGTCTTCTCTTTCAAGGAAAACACTTCACATCTGTCAGTGACACTGTGGCCAATGAGAAACTTTAGTCTAACTTTCTCCTTGCAAAAATGTGAAGTAAGAAAACAAAATCTATGCATCATTTAAAGATGCCCCAGGACAGCTTTGAATTATGCAATCCACAGTTATGTGAGCTGCTGCTTAAGGGATTCTTTGGTTCTTTCGTGACACTGATCAATCCTTTCTTGGTTTTATTTAAATGACCTAGTCACTGAAGCATTCAAGCCACATTATTCACATCATTCATTCACATGCCTGGAAAACAATGCAAATAAACACATAAGAAAGAATGAAACATATGCTAACTAGCTACACTTTTCACAGGTTGGTCCCTCTGATTAGAAATCATTCTGGGAGGAAATATACTGGGAGGCTTAAAACTAGCTTTCAGTCTATTTTAAGCCAGGTTCAGGTCATTGCCCTTGTCATTCAAAGGGTCGGTTCCTCAGGTGCAATCAAATTGCATAGGTTGAAGCTCTCGTGCAAAAGGTCTGTTGCTCTGTGAAAGCCATTCCCTTGGCCTGTGTTTGAGCAGTTCACAGGCTGTTTTAAATTACACCAGCCTTTAATATCGCAAGGTGCCCAGAAAAGAGATCAAGCACCTGTTTAACAGGGCGCATCAGCCACCGCACCATTTCCTCAGTCATATCTCTGTTTACCAGCAAGGCCAGCAGCAGAACTCAGGAGTGGCGTGGAGTGCCTGTACCATTTCGGTGTGATAAAGGCACGCCCACCCCTCCCCCAGTGATTTAAAGTGATCACCAGAGAATCTGCTCCCAACAATGCTGCGTGTCAAGGCCTGACAGGTCAGGCAATTTTCAAACTATCACAGCTGGGATATTTGTACAGGAAGATTTCAGAGCCTTATTAAATTACCTGCCCTGAAAATCCTGGTGCTGAATACAGACATACGTTATTGATTTTGGAGGAGTCCAAACTCAAACTCTACAGACTGCCCTCAGTTAGCCTCCTCCCCTGGGACCAGACATAGAAAATGATGCTGTCAACCTGCTGCCCACCCATCCCAGAAGCAGCTTTAGCCCTTTGTCTCCCTCCTCTCCCAGCAACAATCTGACTTTTCCCTAGCACATCCTGCAAGGTTATTTACCATGCAGCAGGGAGCAAATCCTAGGAGGGGGACTATGTCCTAAAATCCAGATCCAGCTCCCCAGCCAGCAAATTTTGACCATCCTGAAAAGATGAACGCCTTCTCACAAACATAACTGAGGCAAATATATGGAAACGTAGCCTAGAGAATGCTGTCCTGGACTGGTACTCCTTAGACCTGGATTGCAGCCTTGTTCTGCCTCTGGCTTACTTTGTATGCATTTTCTCCACCCTGCACTCAATTTTACAGTAGCTTCTAGCTCAGGCACTTAGGCATCTGAACTGCCAAATGAGGTTTTGAAAGGTGTGTTCGCATTTGCATATATTTTCCAAGAACATGTCTTTATTTATGCCTCTCTCTAGTAGTAAATTTTAATCCTGCTAACAGCAGGAATAAATGTAGTGGGCAGAATAAAGCAGACTCTTGGAGCTTAACTTATTTTTCTTATTCTCTTCAAACAATGTACAGCCTTTCAAGCTTGCCTTTAAAGGACAAAAAAATCTCTGCATTGAAAAAAGGCTTTTTTTTCTAAGCCACAGACAAACTTATGTGCCTCTGTAGAAAGGGAAAAGGAGATTGAAACAGCCTTAAGACAACTGAAGTATCTTTTATTTCCTATACTATTTAACAATGGTTGCTATTACTTTCAGAATCTAGTATTTTGCAGGTAATAAAAAGAGTGAAAATCAATCAAAACAACAGAGCACACCTCCCAGAGGACAAAAAATCCTCAATATATAACTGACTGCCAGAAAGCAAGTGTTAAAATAACCTGCATCAGGTAGAAGTGCTGCAATAAGAAATGGAGACAAAACACAGAACTATAAAAGAGACAGCTCACATTTTAATTGAAGAATTGAGCAGCGGCTGACAAGTCGGTGTGCACTGTTTCCATAGGCGCTTCCGAAAGGCCGAGCTGCAATGCATAACACCCAATTCAGGCTGCAATGTTCCTGGGAGGGTTCGGGGACACAAACTGCTTTTATTATTGTTAGTTAGGCATCAGCAATCCACCGAAAGTGAAAATCAGGCTTTCCCCACTGGGCATGCTTGGGAAGCTAACACAGAAATCTTACTGGAAAAGGTGTAGAAAGGAAAAATAAGCGGGAGGTTTTACAGAGTCTTAGTGAGAAATTATCGTCATCGCTCCTCGAAGAGAACGAGGCTGTAGTTAAGGCCTCGATACTAATGCCATTAAAGCTGGTGGAAGTTTTGGAGACACTCAAATAGCAGAGGGGTTTTTTCCCCCCTTCAGTTTTCCTCCCAGATCCAATTAATACAAAAAGAAATTGACTGATTCACCTATTTTTGAGGTCTTGCTAGCCTCGTCATATCTAAAGCTTGCTCCTAAGGTCTGCAGAACCATATAGCATCTGAGCACTCCATAAATAAATAGTATGAACTGTAATGAGAATACTAATGAAATACGTAGCTTTGTGATTCAAAACTCTCCCCTCTCACGTTGTATTTTTTAAGGAAAATTAAAAGGATGAGTTGTAGCACCTGATGTCATAAAACCTCCCGAGTTAATGTATTGGTTGCCAAGCCACAATATTACAGAAACACTGATATTTTATATGAGGTACAGTCTTGTAATTTGAGACGTATTCCACTGCCAATTAGAGATCTAACGGCTGCCACTAGGCCAGGCAAAATTACCCTAAAAAAAAAAAAAAAAAAGATGGG
>VYZW01036355.1:0-23981 GCA_013401315.1 Balaeniceps rex
TGCCCGGTGCAGTCCCGGTGCCCGGTGCAGTCCCGGTGCCCGATGCCCCGTGCCCAGTGCAGTGCCCGGTGCAGTCCCGGCGCCGTCCCGGCGCCCGGTGCAGTCCCGGCGCCCGGTGCCCAGTGCAGTGCCCGGTGCAGTCCCGGTGCCCGGTGCAGTCCCGGTGCAGTGCCCGGTGCAGTCCCGGTGCCCGGTGCCCGGTGCCGCGCCCGATCCGCGGTCCCAACCCGCCGCTAGGGGGCGCCGCCGCGCTCTCCCGCAGCGCCGCGCGGCGGTTGGCGCCGGCGACTTCTCGGCTCCTTCCGGAGCGGCTCGGGCGAGGGGCGTGGCCCCGATCGAGGCCGGCGACCGGGGAAGGGGCGGGGCCGCCGAGTCTTCGGAGAGGTTCGTGCCTCTCCGGTATTTGTCGGGTCTTTCCGGGGCGGGTTCGGGCCGTTCCGGCGGCCTTCGGGCCCTTTCCCAGGCTGCCGCCGGGCTGAGAGGCAGGAGCGGGCTGGAGCTGAGCGGCGGCGGATGGGGCCGGCGGAGAGGTGGGACGGGGCCGGGGGAGAGGGAGCCTGGACCGGGGGAGAGGGGTGACCGGGATCGGAACCAGAGCCAGGGCCTGGCGGGCGGGCTGGCGCCGGCATCCGCGGTGAGCGCGGCCCCTCAGCGTGAGGCGCCCCGGGGGCCCTGGGTGGGAGCGCCGCGCCGGGCCCCCCGGGCCGAGGCTCTGCCCCCTCCCCGGGTGCAGCACCGGGGCTGTCCCCGTCCCCCTCCCGGTGGTGCCAGCGCAGGGTGCCCCGCTGCCGGGGCAGTGTCACCCCCCGGGCCGTGCCACCCCCGGGCTGTCCCTGTCCCCCCGCCCCGAGGTGCCGGGGCAGGTCCCCTGTGCCAGAGCTGTGTTCCCCGCCGTGGTGCCAGGGCTGGCCCTGTCCCCTCCCTGTGCAAGGGCTGTGCCCCCCGACCCCGCCAGGCTATCTCCGTCCCCAGCAGTGCCAGCACGGGGACCTCTGTGCCGTTGCCCCTGCAGTGGTGCCAGTGCGGGGACCCCCCCTTGGCAGGGTGCCTGGACACCCCCTCTGGGTGGCAGAGCCGGTGAAAAGCGACCTGTCCGGGCTGCGTGGCTCCAGCCTGGGCTAAGGGCTTGGCCCCACTGCAGTTCTGCCCCAGCAGACCTTAGGCTGGGACCGGACGGCCCAGGGCTGCATCTGTCCCTGCGGATGTGCCAGAGTCTGTCCCGGCGTGGCTGTGGCTTTGCTGGCTTTAGATACAGCTGCCCCCAAAACTCTGGCTCTGGGATGGTGGTCAGCCCACCTCTTTCCAGTGAGGTTTGCGCCCTGCGTCTTTTCTAATGCTGGGGATGCTTCTCAGCCCCTTGAAGAGGAAGCTTCCCATGGTCACGTACCTCCCCAGCTGAGGGTCCATGTTCAATGGGAAATAAAAGCTGGGGGGAAAAACCTGTCTAAAATGAGCTCTGCGAGAGCTGCAGAGAGCTGCAGTGGCACCAGCGTTGCGCCTTTCGGCACCCCTGCCCAGCATGGCAGAGGAATGGCCGCCTCTCCTCCCCGTTAATGCATGGCTTTTATTTCCCGAGCAGCTCTTAGAGCCACTGGGGAACTGGCCCTGTGACTTTCTCTGTGAGAGCAAAGAATGGAGACAGCTGAGTAAATATAGCCTAAATCACTGCTTTCCTGGCCATTCCCCCACCCTTCCCTAACATGCGAAGGGCTGGTGTGTCCCCGAGGCTGGGTTGGCCTCTGCTCTAGTCATCGACTCTTCCATGATGTGGGAAAGTCCAGGCGATGGTTTGGTTTCTTTGGTGACTCTCTTCTCTGACGTGGGCAGATCATGCTTTGATCTGCCCGTGCAGTTCACAGCGAGGCTTTGGTCCTCCTAAAGGTGATCGCTGCCCCAAACCCTCAGTTTCTAACTCTCTAGAACAAGGTTTTAAGCACACAGGAACATCCTTTCTGCCCGCAGTTGGGTCTCGCTGGACAAAAGCTCTGGGTTGGAAGAGAAACTGCGGCTCAGCTGGAATGCGGTGAGGAGCAGAGTGGTTTGCGGAGCCAGTTTGGAGCCGTGTCAGAGCGCCGGCGCTTCGCTCCGAGTGCTGGGGTGTGTTTACAATGAAAAAGAGTATTTATAATATTGAGGGCTCTTTTAATTCCTGTGGGAATATCTGGAGCCGCAGCTTGGAGCTAAAGTAACCGAGTAATGGAAGATAAAAAGCAAACAGAGGAAGGAACAGTGGATTTCTCAAGTTGGAAGGTCTTGCCTCCCTCAACCAATACCCGAATAACGTTGGTCTGCTAACACGGTTACTGCTCACCTTGTAGGCTACTTCATGTGATTGCTGCGCTGTGCAGAGCTGCTAATAAATCATCATATAAATTCCAAATACCCTGGGGAATGTGATTTTAAGCAGATGAGTTAGCAAGAGCAGTTGGATTTTTTTTTTTTTTTTTTGTACTCAGTTTTTTTAGAACTGTAATTTTTGAGGGAAGTAGCCAAAATACAGCTCCTGGGTTTATTTCTGAAAAAAAAAAAAAAAAAACACCCTAAACCCTGCCCCATGAATGCTCCTAAAATGTAAGTAGTGTGTTCTTGCTGCTTGGGGGCTGGGGTAAAGGGACTGGAGCAAAGGGACAGTGCTGGTGTAGGGCGCTTGGTCCCTCTCCACTTGGTGCTGGTGTGTAAAAGTCTCCAGCCAAGTAAAAGGCTCTTGTGATGAGGAGGAGAAAGTCCCTGAGGTGGGTGAGACTGGACGGGCTTCAACTGAAGCAAGAAAGTCCGATGTCAGGAGGAACCTTCAGACAAAGAGAAGTCTTGGAGTAGGTCTGCAGATTGCCTGAGGCACTCTCGGATTGTCCAGCCTTTGAAGAGGAGGTCGCTGAGACCTCCAGTTGTCTCTCGAAAATGGGGTGGTTATCGGTCATCCCAAGGCAGGGATTTATTAGGCTCCTCAGGTCCCTGCTAACCATAACATTTACTTTTTCAGTGAAATGTTTCAGGTATTCCTTCACTTCCTTGGGCTTCAGTGAATAAAGCAAAATATTTAATGAAATGTAAGTCTGAGCAGCAAATGCTCCGTATCCCTGGCAAAGGGCAGCTGGTGGCCGTGGGCAGGATGCTGGTACTCCTCGAGCTCTGTTGCCGGCTGCACGGAAGCATTTCTTGGTGAGAGAAGAGGTGAAAACGGCCTCGGCTGCCCCGTGCCTCTGCTGCGATGTGGTTGTTCTCCGGACAGCGGGCCTGGCTTGGGCACAGCTCACGGTATAACTCAGCTCCCCTGCTGCTTTTCCCTGTTCGGAGGGAAATACCAGCTGGCTTGGCAGCACTGTGGCCATTGCCAGCCCGGCAGCGTGAGCCTCCGGTGCGGCTCTGGCTCTGGCTCTGCCCCCTCCTCTGGCCGCGTCCCTGGGGGCAGCTGGTGGAGCGTGTCCAGCTCTGCCTCCCGCCCGCGCCAGCTCCCTGCGGGCTCGCCCTGCTCCTTCTCCCGCAGCTTGTCGTGGCATTGCCGCCTCCGCCACGGCCTCGCTTGTGGCTCAAGCCTTGCGAGGCGTCATTCAGGCTCTTCAGCGGGGCTGGGGAGGGAGACGACCTGGGAAGCTGCCCTGGAGCACAGGGGATTGCTGTGCTGTCTGTCACGAATTATAAACCAGGGGTTCCCAAGCTCTCGCCCTCTCCGCCCCGGTGCTGCTCGGTGGTTTGGGTGCCTGTGGATGCAGCATGACCCACGGCGTGCTTGGCACAGCCGGCTTCTGCCGCTCTGGCAGGGTGCAGGGCCAGCAGAGCTGCCCTGGCTGCGTAGGTCAGAAAGACTCGATGCAGCAGCACTTATCGCGATAGGGCACGATGTGGCAGGCGGTTCCGTGTCCATTTCTATTTCTATCCCTAGTTGCATTATACTATTTTCTCTTTTTACTAAAGGAGAGGTTTGTTTTCATTGTTTGTAACCCATTAACATGTAGCATTTTACAGTTCAAAACTGGATTTGGTGGGTTTTTTGCTTGCTAAGGATGTAGCTTGGAAAGATTTGAGCTCTGTAGATTTTTGTAAGCATATTCTTTTAAATATTTTTATGCATTCTTTCGCCTCACTGGAGGGAAAGTAACATACTCAGTCTCGCTTCGAGTCAAGCTGCACTTTGAACTGCGCTTGGAACTGGGTTAAAAAGCACAGGAACCACATTTGAAACGTTAAGATGCTTTTATTTATGTGCTGGGCACACACAAAAAGACTTGTAATGTGTTTTTTGTTTCAAACCGATGTATTAAACAAAGAAAGTATTGACAGCAGTTAATGAATCAAGGGATTGTTTCTGGGCGCTGAGATAGATTTACCAAAGGTATTTAGATGTCTGATGCATGGGATTTTTCAGAGCAGCCTAAGCAAGTGATCGCCAGTGCAGACACACGAGGTTCCTCTCCGAGAGCCGAGCGAACCTGGAGCCGGGCCCAGCTGAAATCTTTTGGCAAGCTGCTCCCTCTCTCCTGCGCACACCGAGCCCCGATTCAGAGGTGTGCTTCCAGCCGACAGGCTCGTGCGTGTCCCGGGCTCTCGGCGCTGCCTTCCCCAGCTCACCTTCTCTCCAAAGAGCTGTTTCAGGGCTTTGGGAACTGTGCGTTCCCTCTTCCCAAAGACACGCCAGTTCGGCCAGCTGCTCTCCGTGGGGTGCAGAGCTTTCCTGACCGGTGGCTGCCGTCCCGCACACGCAGCTCAGCCTGGGAAGCTGCTCACTGGGTCTGTGGCAGGACAGAGGACAAGTGTTTCCCCTGGAGGGGACAGCGCTGGCGTTAGCCATGTGGATTTGGGTTTCCTGGGGGGCTCCTCGCCCCCATTTGTGGACACTTGATCCCCACACGGGCTGAGCGTGGGGAAGGCAGGCGAGGCTGCTCCGGGACCAGGCTGGCTCTGAGTATTTTTTTGTGTGCCCAGTGACCCTCTGGGACATGGAGAGGAGAGTGGCATAGAGCTCTGCGTTCCTGCTGCAGGGAAGGAGGCTGGAAGGAGTCGATGGAGCTGGAGCCGTGGGACCTGCTCTTTGGAGAGACTCTGTTCTGGAGCAACTCTCTCCTCTTCCCACCCCTCCACGCAGGTCTGCTTTTAGAAGCTACTGAACAAGTTTGCCAGGGCTGAGCATTTTGTCCTTCCAGCCTCTTCGGCTGCACCAGCTTGTTTGAGGCACCTGGAGTCGGGGCTGGGATCTACGGGTGGAAGCTGGGAAGGTGCCTGCGGGGGAGCATTGACCCTGCTGGGTTTGGGCTCTGCTGCCCTGGGGTGCATTACAGGATCTGTCCTTTCCAGGAGGAGCAGGAGTTGCTGGCGCCTTTCCCGGCAGGCAGTGGCCGCTTGGGCCTGTGGCAGTCAGACAGTGCCCCCGGCGCTGCCGACTTGGCTCCGTCAGACCCTGACAGGCAGCGTTCAGAGGGGCGAGGGGCAGGCAGTGAGCCTGATCATAAATCTCTCTTTATATTCTGGATTATGAAGTAATATTTTCCTGGCCGGGGCTGGTTGGATTGGGGAAATGCGGGCTCTGCTGCGAGTTCCCTGCGGCTGCCGTCCCGGCACAGTGGGAGCTTGCACGGCGGCTGTGCTGGGATGTGCTGCTTCTCCCACAAACACCCCCTGTCCCCAGGGTCTCTCCATGAGTCCTGCAGCCTGGTGTTGCTCCTGGAGCTCCGGAGAAACTCTCCAGTGACCAGGATCAGGCTCAATCCTGTTTCCCACCCGCCGGAGCCTGGCTGCAAGCGTCCTACCTCCCCAAGGGCAGCGCCTGCTCATTCATGGCAAAGACAGCCCAGCTGGGACGCTTGCCCGAGCTCAGGCAACTAGCGCGGGCGCTGGCTGCTGTGCAGGTTTCATGTGCCATGGCCTCTTTGTGCCTTTCTTCTTTGTCAAGGGAAGGATCCTGCAGCGTGGTGCTGGGCTGGAGAGCCTGGCTGTGGAGGGGTGAAGCCAACTCCTCACGGGGCACTCGCATCGATCTCGGACTTTCTGGTAGCGTGCAGGGGTGGTGGCACGTGCAGGAGGAAGGGGGGGCTTGTAGCTGCTGTGAACTGTAACACGTTGCTGGCCCGAAAGGGTTACTTTGAAATACTGCAGATCACCAACGTTAGTGCCTCTCGCAGAGTCCAGCCAGCGGTCGGAGCAGCCTTGGCTTCGTGCCGTGCTTGGTTGTGCATTGACCCCGCCGGGAAGGGTGCCCTGGCTCCCTTTGCCTCCTCGCCTCCCTCTGCAGAGGCTCCCGCAGCCCTGAGAAGCGCCTTCCTGCTCACTAATAGTTTTCAGATGAGACTCAAGAGTTTGAGCTGGGTTTGATGGTTTCTGGGCCAAAACAGCTCAAGCCCATTAATAGGACCTGCAGCGTTTCAGCAGGCCTAGGGTGTCCCTGGGAAGGCTGGTTTCTGGCTGCCCTGGTGCCTTGTAGGTCCGGTCCTTGGTTGCATGCTGTGGCTGCGGGAACTGGAATGCTGAGATTTGCCTGGGGGAGGTGGAAAACTGGCCCGTGCGGCCGGGAGGGGGTGGGAAAAGAGGACGTGCTCGGCTGGTGGGAATGCCCCAGCTCATACATCCCTTCAACAACATGTTATAACCCAGGTTTGTTCTTTCTGGTGGATTTCTGGGCAGGGCAGGCAGCATATTCTTCAATTTCTCTCTGAATAGCTGAAAGGCAGTTAGCAGCTCTAAGTAGACTTCAAGGCTTCTGAAGATTATTTTAACTCATCTCACCTCCATCTCTGCAAAAAGAACCCATGCCTGCACTTGATGCTGTTGCTGCTTTTGAAAAGTTCAAAAATTTACTTTGCTCAGAGCAAAGCTTTGAAGTGCTGCTCTGTGGGAATGGCAAAAGCATCTCGAAAACCTTTCGCTGAAAGCTTGGTTAACCTACATTTGTGAGCAGCTACATTCAGAAAATGACTTTGTGGGGGATTGCATGGGGAGATGTAAAGGTGAACTGTGAAATTTAGTCGATTTAACAAGGAAAGGTTAAATCTGTTTGTTTTGCTCCTATTCAGGGCCTCCAGCTGGTGGTTGCAGGGTCACCCTTTTCTGTATGCAAAAGTTCCTGCATAAAGGCTGTTTTGTCCCACTTGTTGTCTTCTTGTTTGCATAAGTGCTGCGAGGAGGGTAAGCTGAAGAAGCAGGAGTGAACCTCTTTAAGATGCAGAGCTGGTGCCTGTGTAGCAGAGAGGAGGTGGCGTTCCTGCCCGCAGCCGCTGGCTCCTCTCTTGCTTTTGGGAGTGTAAATTGGTATTAGCATGTCCTGGTTGGATCCAGGGCTCAGCATCAGCTGGTAGGTAGGAGAGAAACGAGTCCTGCCTCTCTCAGCTGCTCAGATGAACCCCTAGTTTGAATGTTGGCGTCTCGGGAGGCTGCGGGGTGCCTGGCTGTGCAGTGACAAGTCTTCTTCTCTTTGCAGGCACTGGAAAGGGAGACATAGCATGCCACGCCGTTCTGGGCTGGAAGCACGCTGTGCTTTTGCCCCCTGGACTCCAAGAAACCTTTTTTGGTGAAGCGGACCCTGATTTCCTGTTTCTTTGCTGCATGCCCACTCACCAGTGCTGGATTATGTTTGTCTCCTTTTCTCTTTGCTCCATAATTTGGTTGAATCGTGGTTTCAAGCTAAGGAAAAGGGGCTGCACCTAAGCACGCTGGGGCACCCAGACCAGGCCCCTGTGGTGCTGGTTCACACAGAGACGTTCAGAGTGCTGATGGGGGAGAGCTGCCTCTGAGATCCCTCCTCTCCCACCCGAAACACGCTGCCTCGCTGTTCAGAGCCGTTCTCCCCGCAGCAGAGAGAATGGGCAGCACCGATGGGTTCCAGTACCGTGCGCTCTACCCCTACTGCAAGGAGCGCGAGGAGGACATTGATCTGCTGCCTGGGGACATCCTGGTGGTGAGCAAGGGGGCCCTGCAAGCCTTGGGCTTCAAAGACGGGGATGAGCAGACCCCCAATCAGATCGGGTGGATCCTGGGCGTCAACGAGCGGACCAAGCAGAAGGGCGACTTTCCCGGCACCTACGTGGAGTACGTGGGACCTGTGAAGATCTCCGTCCCTTCTCACCGGCCCCGAGTGCAGAGACCCCTGCCCGCAACGCCAGGGGCCAGCGGCTGCCGGCTGCAGGAGGCTCTGGAGCAAGGTAAGCCCTGCTGCCTGCCGTGTTGCTCTGAGACGCCCCTGCTCCCAGCATGCGGCGGATGAGGGTATGCGAGTGGCTTTGCAGGACAGCGGTGAAGCCCTCGGCTCGGCAGTGCTGGATTGCCCTGCCGGCAGCAGTGCGGTTGGGTTGCCTGGGAGTTGTGGGCTCACGCTCAGTCCTGGCCAAGAGAAAAAGCACATTGTTCCTCCAGCTTATTGATCTGCTTAGCAGAGCTTCTTGGGGTGAGCCTCTGCAAGATCCTTCTCCCTCTCTGGCCCGTGACCAGCCAGGATCCCCATGGTCCTTGGTCCCTCTCCCTGCGCCGCTGAGGGTTTTGCCCCGCTCCCTCCCTCTAGGAGTAAGTCCTGACCTCTCCCAGCCACCTCCCTGCCTCTGCCTCTGGAGTGCCTGGGGCATTGCTCCCTGCCAAGAGCCGCTCAGCCCCGCTGAGACACACAATTACTTGTCTCTGGGCAAGAGGAGAAAAGTCAGGGTCTAAAAGAGTATTTCCGAGAACTGGAGCTAATTGCTTGTCTGCCTGGCACCGGTCCCTCCCTGCGGATCGCAGAGCTCTCGCTGGGGCTGGGCAGCCACCCTCAGGCAGGGCATGGGCCGCCCTGCACCTGCGGCTGCTTCCCAGCCGGTGCTGCGCTTGGCACGGACCCGGTCCGGGAGCTGGGAGAGCCGCCATGCCTCAGCGCTGCCCATAAAGCTGTTGCAGCTGCCCTCTCTTTGCCTGTTTTTTTGCTCCCAGGCACGTAAGCCTTGTGGTAGGGGCTCAGCAGGCCCTGGGCGCTCTGAGATGGCAAATAGGCGTGATAGCCACGCTTTGCCTTCCCGTGCCTCGCAGAAGCCCCTCGTGCTGGTGCACGTGGGAGGAGTAGGGTCAGCAGCAGGAGCTGCTGTGCATCAGAGCACGCTCCCGCTGGCAGTCCTGCATCCTCCCTGTCCCTCTCTGCCTGGGAGCCACGGCTATCCCATCAGATGCTTCTGGCTGTGTGAAGCATCTCTGGGGTCTTAAGGAATGGAAAGGAGCCCCTGTCTCAGAAACCAGGATGGTGGGGCTGGGTACGCGGCTCCCCACAGCTGCCTCCCATACTCCTGCTCCCGGAGCTGGAGGGGCAGCCCCAGGAAACGTCTCCGCAGGGTGGGAACGCAGCCGGGCCGTGCGTTTGGGTTGGCAGCAAGAGCCGCTGACCTGAGTCATCCCACTCGCAACCTGCCTTTCCAAGAAAGGAGCTCCTCTTGGGAGCCTGGGGCATGCTCTGCGGTGGATGCATCGGCCTTGCCTGCATCCAGCCCTGCGCTCCCTCGGGGGCTGTATTATGCCTTCGTGGGCTCTCTCCTTCTCTTCTCAAGCAGGGCATGGTGGAGGTGTGTCTGGGTGGTCAAAGCCGCTGCCCTGCGCAGGGGTGGGGATCTTTGGGATGTGGAGGAAGATACGTGCCAAAGCTTCTGACACACAGAAAAGACGCAGTTGGGAAAGAAACCAAAAGCCAGCCTGTCTGCGTCCTGCCCAGGGATGGAGCAGAGGGAGGGTCGGGTACCAGGGCACGCGAGGGGGGTGCCAGCCCTGTCCCCTGTGGGTGCATCCCTGCAGCCAGCCTCCACCTTGGGCACAGGCAGGGCCTGCGGGGTGGCAATTCAAACGCCCAGGGCCATTTCACATGCAGTCTGCTGGGATGCTGGTGGGGAGACACATTTTTGCAACTGAGAAACTGTATTTAAGCCAAGCCCGTGTTATTTCTTCGTGGTCTGCACTTCAGGAGGTGCAGAGATGTCTCCTGGCTGCCCCACGAAGCTCATAGCTGGCGGTGTTTCTGCCCTGTTTCCCAGGTCCTGCCCTGGCTGGCAGGGATCCCTTAGCCCCTCAGTGTCACACGTGGAGCGGTGCTGGTGCCACGGCTGTCATGCAGCCTGGGAGCAAAGCTGGCCCCGCAGAGCAGCGAGACCCAGTGCTTTCTGCCAGTGAATTTACGAGCTGCTGGTGTTTGCCTTCCGCAGAGAACGCGAGCGGAAAATGCGGCTTGGAAATATTTCCGCAGCTGCCCCGGCCGTGCTGTGAGCAGCCTTGTTCGCAGCGGCCCAGCCCGGAGGCCCGGCAGGCTCGGGAGCTGCTGCTGGCTCCGGCACAGGCTGCCTGATAAAAAAAGGCAAGCTGCTGCCTGCTGAAGCAGCACATTCCCGTCCAGGCCACGTGGGCAGCACCAGTATTTACTCTCCCTTCAGCCCTTCCCAAGGGTCAGGCTTGGAGCTGCCAACCTGGCAGCTTGCCTGCAGCTTCTCCACCCCAACCAGCACCACGCTGGGCCCTTTCCCGTGCCCAGGGGCTCTCTCTGGTGGGGGATTGCCCCCCCAGCAGCACAGGCTCTTGCAGAACTGCTGGGTGCCTGCCCCCCTGCTCCATGGCTGCTGAGTCGAAGCACCGACACGAGCTGCTTCGTCTCCCTGCGAGGCCGTGGGTGCAGGAGGCTCAGCTGGGTGCAGAACCTCAGCTTGCTGTGCCTTGCGGTGAGACCACACCGGGCGAGTTCGGGTCACATCCATGACAACAGAGCTGTGTTTCGCAACAGGGAGCAGCCTTTTGGCTCTGCCTTCCCCAGAGTGGAGCGTGCTGGGTGTCCTCACTGACCATGGGCTCCCCAGGGTCTGCCCAGTGCTGTGGACCGGCCCGGAGGAGCCTCCTGCACCAGCTGGTGCTCATTTGGAAGCAAGACGGGGCCTGGCACCGCTCATCCTTCGGCAAGCCTCCCGCTGGCAGCTGACCAGCCGGGCCTGTGTGCTCCTGCCCGGCATGCATCACCCCTCCAGCACAGGGAAGGGGGGTGCCCGGAGCCGGGTCCTCAAGATCTTTTGGAGGTGACAGTGAAATGCCACCCGATGCGGGGCCATAGATCCCTCGGGAAAGGGGGGACCCCGCTCCCGTGCCGCGGGCTCTCTGCGCCCTGTAACAGCTTGCACAGAGGCTGTGGGCTCACGGGGAGGGGGAGGCAGAGGGCTGGTTTCCATGTTAAACGAGCAATCAAGGGCAGGAATTTGCTGACATGGCGTTCTGTCTGAATCGTTGGATTAATCACAGCTCACCACCGCGAGCGAGCTCCCTGGCCATGCTCCTCCACCAGCCCTGCACAGCCCCTGTGCTGGGCAGGGACCGAACCCAGCCTGAGCTCCAGGAGCCCTGGTAACCCCTGCGCTGCCTGCCCGGGGTCCCCAGGGAGACACGCTCTGCCTCCTAGCCTCTGCAGGGAGCAGTAGGGATCTCCCTGTGCACACCCCATCAGGGGTTCGGAGCGAGGCCGGGCTAAACAAGTGCTGTGCTGGTTTCTGGGCCAGCTCGCAGGTTCCCTGGGGCCTCCGTGCGGTGTTCGTGTGGGCCGTGGCCTCGTGGCAGGGGCCATGGCTTTCCTCACTCTCTGATGCTGCCGTTGGGAGCAGCATTGGTTGTGCTCTGGCCTGGCCCTGCTGCAGAGCGTCTGCTGGGGGCTGAGCTGGGGCTGACCCCTTCTCCCCCTCCCTCTCCCCCAGGGTCTCCTCTCCCAGACTTGCAGGAGCAGTTCAGCCCTCCAGAGATTGCGCCGCCGCTGCTGGTGAAGCTGGTGGAAGCTATTGAAAAGAAAGGTAAGGGGGGATGCTGAGCACCAAGGGGCTGATACCCCCCCAAAACCCCCCAGCGAGGGCAGAGGGGGAGGCAGCTGTCTTTAAAAGCTGTTGGCATTGGACCGAGCTCTATGGGACATGCAGGATGCAGCTGCCTGCAGAAAGGGGGGGCCTCCCACTCCTCCCTGGCTTGAGTCGCTGTTCCCCAGAGCCAGGCTTGACCTTGCTGTGCCATCCTGCACAGAGGCCTGGGGTGAGGGCACTTGGTCTGCACGCAGGACGCCTGCGTGCCCCGGATGGATGCTGGGGTTTGGGAATTGCTTCCAGCCTGGATCTGTGCTATGGGAGAGAAACGGGGCCACTGATTCAGGCGTCCTGGGGGTCAAGGGGGCTGCAGCAGCATCTGCAGGAGGTTGGCTTAGACACCATCCAGGCCTGCTTAGCCGTGCCGCAGCCGTTGCCCGGCCGGTGCGTGGCTGCCAGGCTGGCACTGAAACGGTGCGTGCGCTGGGAGCTGCATGGCTCGCAGCTAACAGCAGTGTCCCCGCTTCCGCAGGGTTAGACAGCGAGATGTTGTACAGGACATCTGGCTCCGAACTGAGGCAAGCGCTGAGAACCGGTAAGAACCAGCTCCGCGTGGTGAGGAGGCGAATCGGCTCAGATGGAGGAGATTAGTGGATGTGACAGCGCCAGCAGTAATGCAATCCAGGCCAGGCTCGCCTGTCCCCGGCAGTTCCTGACTCCCAGCACGCTGCCTGTGGGGCTGGGCTGTCCCCATCCCGACACGTCCCCCTCTCGCGTGGAAGGGACAGGAGAGGCGGGGGTTCCTGCCACCATCCATGGGCTGGAGCAAAGGGATGTGGCGCCGGCTTGGAGACTCGCAGGCCAAAGAGTGAACCCCTGCGCTTGTCTCCTGCTGTCCCTTTGGGGTGCCCCGCTCTCGGGGTGCTCTGTTGATGGGCTGGTGGAGGCTTCTCTGGCTCTGTCACACCACTAATAAGCAGGGGAGGATCTTTCAGCTCAGCTTGGTGGCTGGAGCCTTGGCTCCGCTGTGCCGGCAGCTGATGTCTCTGCCGGGGAGCCTTCGGAGCTGTCTGCCTCTCGGCTGGGCTTGGGCCTCATCCAGCACCGCGCTGGCTTGTCCCCTTTCGCAGGCGTTCTTGCAAGCCCCAACTACACAGTGCTGTCAGCTCTGGCCGCGCTGCTTTCGGGACAGGCTTTATGTGCTGTCCTGACAACCTGTGCCTTGCATTCGTGGGATGACGTGGTTCGAGGGAGACATTTTTCCCGTTGGGTTCGGTGTGTGGCTGGTCAGGCTGCACTTGTCTCTGCCAGCAGCAGGGAATAAAATTGTGACACAAGTTATGTGTGCCCAGGATTCCTGTGGCAGGGCTCAGGGCAAAGGGTATGGGCACCCGAAATGAACTCTACCTCCTCCCAGGGGGGACCTGCCTGGGTTCCCAGAGCCAGCTTATTTCTGGGATGCAGGGGGCACTTCCAGGCATCCTCCGTTGTGTGGGCTGCTCGGCTTCCTGAGCTCCCTCGTGGTGCTGGGCTGCCATGTCCCGTGATAGCTGGCCAGGTGGTGTGCGATGGTCTCTGGGACGGGTGCTGGCAGCACCGGAGCTGCTGGCTGGGTGCCCGGTGCTGTGCCCGCCATCCATGGGAAATCTCTGCCCTGGCAGATTGGACCCTGGGCGACCTGGAGCCCTTCGACGTGCATTCCCTCGGCGAGGCACTGCGAGGCTACCTGCAGGATCTGCCCTCCCCCGTGGTGCCGGTGTCCGTGCACGGAGACATCCTTCGTGTCCTGCAGGGTAAGAGCTTCCCCTGGCCGTGCTTGGGAATGGGTGGCTGGGCAGGACAGACGTGTTTGGGGTATTAAAATAAGTCCTGTCCCTATGGGGTCTGGCACATGGCCCCTGCTGCCGACAGCGCTCCCACACTGTGACGTAGCTGGAGCGTGGAGCGCCGACTGTCCCAGCCCTTCCATCGTGTCTTGTTCTCTCCCCAGAGATCCCCCAGTCGGAGAATTGCCGGAAGCAGCTGCTGCTGGCCCTGGAGTCGCCTGCGGTCCCGCTCCAGAACACGCTCACCCTGCAGTTCCTGCTCCGGCATCTGGGGAAGGTATCACAGCAGGCTGAGAGTAACAGCCTCCACCCTCGGGCCCTGGGAGAGATCTTCGGCCCCCTTCTCCTCCGGCTGCCTGGTGCCAGGTACGTGAGGCTCTTGGGTTCCAGCCACGTACCAAGTGTCAACTGCTGTGCCTGGCAGGACGAGGAGTCCAGCCTGTAACAGCAGGTCTGCCCGCAGCCCCTACCTCGCTGTGTGTGGGATTAAACTGCTGGCAGCACACAGAGGTGGGACTCAAAGCCAGGGTAGAGCTCTTGCTTCTGTGTCAGCCTGGGATCTGGCAGCTGGGCTGTGCGCTGTGATGAACCGGCCGACCCTGGCTGCCCCTTTGCCCGGGGGGCACGGGAGCACTGCCAAGTTCTCCCCCACAATGCTGATCTTGGCTCCTCTCTCCCTGCAGCCCAGAGCTGAGCCCTGACTTCTCCGTGCTGTTTCTGGAGATGCTTCTGCAGACAAAGGAGTTGGAGCCAGAACAGTTGCCTCCAGGTATTGAGATGCCCCTTCCTTGGGGCCCGAGGCACTGGCATTTGTGCTCCGTGGGTGTGGAGTCTCTGTCCCTGTGAGCGGGTTGCTGAGGACGTTTCTGTAGCCCGGCTGTGCCTGGAGGCCGGCTTGAGGCGCTCATCTGCTGCTGTAGATGTGCCTGGAGCAGCTTCTGGCAGCGTGGCGGCCAAGCAGGGCTTCCCAGGACGGTCGCTGCAGGGAAGGGGACTCAGTGCTCCGAGGGATTACCTGTGGGGAGCTGGGAGTTGGGCTGACCCTGCTTCAACCCTCCTTCTCTTACAGCCTTGCCTCCAAAACCACCTAAGCCAAAGCCCAGCGCAGCCAGCTTGGCCAACGGGAACAGCGTGCCCTTGCAGGACGCCGAGTGGTACTGGGGTGACATTTCTCGGTAAGGGGGTGGCTGGCAGCTCACATCCTGGGTGCCCTGTCCACCAAGTTATCTGGGGGGGCTCTGGTTGCACCTTGCAGACCATGACAGTCATGTTCCTCGCAGGGAGGAGGTGAACGAGAAGCTACGGGACACACCAGACGGTACCTTCTTGGTGCGTGATGCCTCCAGCAAGATCCAGGGGGAGTACACGCTCACGCTCAGGTAGGACGCTGGGGTCCCCCGAGGGCTCCGCTACTCTGGGGTGGAGCTGTCGAGCACGAGTCAGGCTGGTGTAGGGCGCTGGGGTGGGAGTAAGTGCCGTCTCTCCCCTCCCCACTACAGGAAGGGAGGTAATAACAAGCTGATCAAGATCTTTCACCGCGAGGGGAAGTACGGCTTCTCAGAGCCCCTGACTTTTGGCTCGGTGGTGGAGCTCATCACCCATTACCGGCACGAGTCGCTCGCCCAGTACAACGCCAAGCTGGACACCAGGCTGCTCTACCCCATCTCCAAGTACCAGCAGGTGAGGCCTGTGTCACCGGGATGCAGCTGGCCAGCACAGCCTGAACCAGGGGCGTTTGCTCGTCCATCCCTGGCCCTTTGGTAGCTGACAATGTCCCACCCCTTCCCTCGTGCTGGGACATTGCTTTGCGGGGTGATGGGGGACTGGGGGAGTTTTGTGGGACCAGCTGCCTTGCCGGGGGGGCTGCTGTAGGGCAGGAGCAGGTCCTGACTGAGGCTGTGCGTGTGGCAGGACCAAGTGGTGAAAGAGGACAGCGTGGAAGCCGTCGGGGAGCAGCTGAAGGTCTATCACCAGCAGTACCAGGACAAGAGCTGGGAGTACGACCTGCTGTATGAGGAGTACACACGCACTTCCCAGGTATGCGGGCGCTGCCCTGACATCCTCTGATCGCTGGCAGCCACACTGCTGTGCACAGAGGAGAGCAGAAATCGGGCACCCGCTGCCCCATTTGTCTGCTCCTGGACTTCAGGGGACTCCCCAGAGGATGCGCTTTGAAGAGGGGGATATTTTGGCTGCAGCGAGGACAGTGCTGCTTTGGGGAGGGAGGAAGAGGGGATACGAATGGGCAGAAAGCTGCCCAAATGCTCCCCTTTCCTCAGCTCTCCCCTCCCTTCTACTCAGGAGCTGCAGATGAAGAGGACGGCAATCGAGGCCTTCAACGAGACAATCAAGATCTTTGAGGAGCAGTGTCAGACTCAGGAGAAATGCAGCAAGGAGTACATCGAGCGCTTCCGGAGGGAGGGCAACGAGAAGGAGGTGCAACGGTGAGGACGGGGGGTGACGGTGACCTGCCCTGCCTGGGGAAGGGCTCTGGGGACTGGAAGGATCATCCCGGCCCAGTGCAGAGCCGAGGCATGCGCAATCCTCGTCTCTCCAGCAGCATGCTGTGGGCTGGAGCTGGCCGGCTGCCTCCTCTGCCTCCCCCACCCTGGCTCGCAGCCTAAACCCCCCTCCTTCTCCCAGGATCCTCATGAACTCGGAGAAGCTCAAGTCTCGCATCACGGAGATCCACGACAGCAAGATGAAGCTGGAGCAGGACCTGAAGAAACAAGCCTCGGAGAACCGGGAGATCGACAAGCGCATGAACAGCCTCAAGCCAGACCTCATGCAGCTGCGCAAACTGCGGGACCAGTATTTGGTGTACGTAGTGCCTGCCCCCGCAGAGGGCTGGGAGCAGGGCCCTGCTGCCCCTCCAGCCCGGCCTGGGAGCCATCCAGCTGCCTCCCTGAGGGCTTTGGGGCTTGTCAGACCGGGCTTGCGGGCCGCTCTGTGCAGGAGCGAGCCCTGCAGCATGCGGCCTCGGGGCACGGCAGTCCCTCAAAGGGGACGGCTGCTGCCCTCTGGCGATGGCTGCGCAAGGGGTGTCGGGCGCGGATGCCGCAGGCCAGGCACTCCGCCTGCGCTGAGCTCTGCCTCTCCTTCCCCAGGTGGCTGACGCAGAAGGGTGCCCGGCAGAAGAAAATCAACGAGTGGTTGGGCATCAAGAACGAGACGGAGGAGTGAGTGTCCCTGCTCGCGCGTTGTGGGATGTGGGGGGCTGCAGAAGCGCGGGCTGCGCAGCCCGTTCTGCCTGCTCCGGGGCCATGGGCAGGTCCCATCTCGCTGCCTGGGAGCTGAGGACGCCTTCCCTGCCAGAAGGGGTGATGGCAGTTAGCAGTGGGAGGGGAGATGTGGGGGCCACATGCCCCAACCGAGGGGGTCTGACCCTGCCTGTGCTCGATTGCAGCCAGTACTCCATGATGGATGACGAGGAGGAGCTGCCCCACCACGAGGAGCGGACGTGGTACGTGGGGAAGATCAACCGCTTGCAGGCAGAAGAGATGCTGTGCGGCAAGCGGGACGGCACCTTCCTGATCCGCGAGAGCAGCCAGAAGGGATGCTACGCCTGCTCCGTGGTGTGAGTACCCCCAAGCAGACGTGGCGGGATGGAGCTGGCGTGGGCTGCGCTCCCCGTGTCGCTCTGCCCTTCTCTTGCCAGATGCTGGAGGCTGGCGGAGGCATCAGCTGGCATGCTGGGCTTCTCCGAGGTCTCCCGTCTGCCTCGGCTCCTTCTGCCGGGGCCAGATGTATCTTTGGGCTGCCTCGGTGACGCCCGCTTGTGCTCTGCTGTCCCTGTCCCTGTCCCAGCGGGGCTCCCTCACGCTGCGGGACACTGGCGTCTCGCTGACCTTTGCTCCTTTGTCTCCCCGGCAGGGTGGACGGTGACACCAAGCACTGCGTGATCTACAAAACAGCGACCGGCTACGGGTTCGCTGAACCCTACAACCTCTATGCCTCCCTCAAGGACCTGGTCTTGCACTACAAGCACACATCCCTGGTGCAGCACAATGACTCCCTGAATGTCACGCTGGCTCACCCGGTCCTTTCCCAGCCACCAGCCAGATGAGCAGCCCGTACACAACACAACAGCTGCCTTCAGCTTCTCCCCAGGGCGCTGCTTTCTGGCTCTGGACTCTTGCACCCTGTATAGTTGAGTCTCCGTGCTCCTGCCCCTCCAGAGCCTCTGAGATGTCTGTGACCGTTCCTGGTGTCCCTTTTGGTCTGTAGCTGAAACCCATGTTGGCTGATGGGACAAAAAGGCTGGGCTGTTGACTCCCAGTGGGCTCCAGCCTCTAGGAGGTGGGATCCAGTTGTGATTGAATTACTGTGGGCGAGCACAGTCCCCTCCCCTTCCCCGATAAGCAGGTCAGATCCCCTTCTTGCTGGCAGGTTGCCCCGCTACGCATCACTGTAGAGCTAGATTTCCGATTCACTGCCCCGGCCGAGTGGCCGCGAGCGCTGCTCTGAGCAAGGGGCTCCCAGCCTGGATGCCAGAGGAGGCGGAGGAGGCAGAGGAGGAGGCTCCGCTGAGCAACTGAGCGTGTGCATCCTCCACTCTCGCTTCCCTCGGTGATCTTGCAGGCTGCGGTGGTGTCTGGTACGAG
This sequence comes from Balaeniceps rex, assembly GCA_013401315.1. Taxonomy (NCBI): domain Eukaryota; kingdom Metazoa; phylum Chordata; class Aves; order Pelecaniformes; family Balaenicipitidae; genus Balaeniceps; species Balaeniceps rex. Next base: position 18,178 of record VYZW01036355.1, read on the forward strand.
GGGTGCTGCTCTTGCATGCAGAGACTCGTTTAGACAGGAGAAACCCCATCCTCTGTGGGGCTTCTTGGCCGAGGTCTCTGCTCCGTGCCGTGCCCCACCTCACCGTCTTGTTCCCTGGTGTCATAACCACCTCTTGAGTGTTGCTGTCTGGGGAGGGAGGATCCGGTTAGCGATGAATCTCTCGCCTTAGTTGTGCCAACTAAGCTGTGAAATCCGTGTTGGTACCCGTGTTTTTCCCAGCAGAATCTGTGGGATGCACAGCTCGTTGTTTCCGTCTGTCTTTGGTGAATCTCTGCAGACGTAACCCCTTGAAGCTAACTGTAGCTCTGTAAATACGGTTCTTTTCGTAATCGGCTGCTTCCCTGGTACTGGTGTTTGCTGAACTCCTGCTACGATATGCAAGCGCGTGGGCAGCAGCTGGCCAGGCTGTTGCAGACTCGGGTCCTGCCAGCTAAAGCAGGAGGGGGCCGGAGTCCGACGCACACTACGAGCCCTACACAAAATGAAGGACCTCTCTGCTGCAGGAGGACGGTATCTCCGCTGGGCCAAGGAAGGGCCTTAGCACATAGAAATGTATATGCATGACGTCGAACTATGTATGCAAAGCACTTATAATCATGAGTACTGTATGGGGACCTGGGGTGAAAGAGCTGGGGGTTGCTGTAGTGCTGCCCATCGCGGCTGGCTGGCGCGGGCAGGGCTTGTTGTGTCTTTTCGGATAGTGCTGAGTTCAGAGGGCTTGAGGGCAACGGAGGTGGCCCTGGAAGAGCTTTAAAAGTTGAGGCCATGGTGGCATTTGCTTTACTGGGTTATCCTTGTCTGCCTGGCTTGAAGAAAGCATTAATTGTCCTCTTGATTTGCTGGAGAGGCTCCTTTCCCTTTTGGAGGCCGCGTCCTCAGGACGGGCTGGTGGATGCTGTAGGCTCTGACGCTTCTGTTTTGTGTTGCGACTCGGGCTGCGCCGGATCTGGGGGGTGCTGTGTGCTCGTGCTCTGCCTGCGTCCTGTCCTCGACATGCTATCTGCGTCAGGGACCACGCTGTCCCTCCTCCCCTGGTCAGCTCTGCTGCTCACCTTGCTCCTGGCTGGTCCCCAGATCCTTTTGGATCTGGGATTGCTGGAGAAACGTCCCATCCCCGTTGCTTGTGGCAGCTCTCCTATGCTCGACTGTACAGACCCCATTCCCTGCTCTGCATGCCCTTTCCGGGTCCTGGGCCGTGCTTTTCGGTTCTGGTTTATCGGCGTTTGGCGCTCTGAGGATGCGGGGCAGCAGTGCTGTCCCTGACCCATCGCGGCTCAGGCGTGCGCTCGGGTGCCGAAGTGCCACGAAGGGGCAGGCGATGGCTCAGGGAAGCTGCAGGGCGCACAGCCCAGGAGAGGCTGCGTTTGGCTCTGGGGATCACTTGGGAAAAGCTATCAGGGATAATTAAGGGAATAGTTTGGGCTCGGACACGTGAGAGATGAGAGCACATGGGAATGGGGCAGGGAGGCCCGGTGCTCATAGCCCTCTCTGCAGAGGTCTCCCGGGGTCTGTGGGGTGGCTGGGGGGGGCCGCGCCAACACCCCAAAGCTTTCTGGCAGGCTCCCGCACCGGTCCCAGCGGCACATTTTTAGCCTGGGGACTCTGTGCTGGTCCTGCCCCAGTCCTGCGCTTGTCCCTGCGCTTCCAGCACATCCCTGCCCCACGGGGCGGGCTGCAGGTGGATGGGATCCTCCAGCCGCTCGCCCCACAGTGGCCACGTCCCCCCACCACCCCACCAACGTGAGCTTGGGGCCAGTCCTGCCGGGGGGGTTTGCTCCCGGCTCATGCCAGGGCCTGCTGAGCATCTGGAAGAGTCTCAGCTTCAAGCTGTCACCCGTTGACGCTTCGCTTGGTGCTCGCCCCGGCTCTGCTGGCCGGGGAAATTCCAGCTTCTCATGACAGTGTTTTTTTTACCCTTTCTGCTGAATTTCTGTTGTTCTCCCCACACTGTCCCTTCCTGCCACCCAGCTGGAACCTCTTCCTCCCCGGGAGCGTGGGCAGCTCAACATGAGCACAGGGGGCCACGGTCACCCCTCTGCATCTTCCAGCACTGCCGTTCCTGCCCGCTGGCACCCATCACCGTGGCCCGTCCCCGACGGGGCTCTGCTCGCAAGTCCTGTGGACAACGAGGAGGGAAATGCCCTTCCCCAGGGCTGCCTTTCCCTGACGGTGCTTGACCTGGCTCCCTGAAACGCAGCTTTTTCCCTCGTTTCCCCTGGGGGTGGAAGCCCAACCCTGAGCTCCCCACCTGCGGCGCAGCTCCCCCAGAATAAGCTAGTTGTGATTTGTCCTTTGATGCTTTCGCTCGTGCTGTTTGCGCCACCGGGTGAACCCGGTAACGATGTGTTTTGAGGCCCTGGGCTGTGCTTTGCTGCTTGTGACCCCCCCCGTGTCCCCCAACCCAGCCACGCACCCACATCCTGTGGGCGCAACGTGGCCGTTCCTGCTCCCTGGGGCACAGCTTGGGTCTTGTCCCTCCGTGTCCCAGCTCGGGATGCTCCGTGCTCCCCCGTGTAACCCCCCCGAGGGCTCTCGTGTCACCAGCAGCTTTGTGCTCGGAGAGGACGTGGCGGCTGCGTGAGCTCCTGAGATTTTAGTTCCTAGGTATATGCAATAATAAATAACTTGCCACTTCAGCTCTTCGTTACCAGCAGTAGTTCTCTATGCTCTTTCTGTTGATGTTTACTAATGTAAACCCAGTATTTGTTACTGTAAGAGGATTTTTTGTACGGTACTTCAAAAAAACCCACAAAAACAAAAAAAAAAAAAAAAAGAAAGAAATAAACAGAATTAATGAAACGGCCACAGGGATTTCTGTGGGGAGGGCGTTACACCACGGGAGCGGAGGCGGGAGGGCGTTGGGGCTGTGCCCCATCTCCTGGGCTGGGTGCAGGATGTGACCCATCCCCCGGCTGGCGCTGGGCTGGGCCGGGGCTCTGCTCCCCAGGGTCTTGCAGGGCTGGAGTGCCCGGGGGCCAGCCCCTGGCTTACCGGCTGGGCGAGCAGGCAGCAGCCGAGCCCGAAGGGGCAAGAAACGGACGGAAACAGCGGCTATAAACAGTGGGGGAAGTACGCGGTTCCTGCGTGCTCAGCCCCTGAAACTGCAGCTTTGGGCAGCACCCCCTGCCCGCACCCCGAGCTGCCAGCCTGGGGGTGCTTCAGCACCTGCACCCAGCCCTGGGGGGCTCGGCGGGGGCTCGGCAGACCGCGGTGGGGGTCTGACATGGAGCCACCCCCCTGCCTGTTTCGGGGATGCTGAGCGCTGGCTGCTCGGGGTCGGGTTCTGCCCCTGACCTGTCGCAACCTGCGGGGAAGCGGCAGGGCTGGGGCCAGGGGCTGCGACCCCAAAGCCCCGATTCAGGGCTGCGGTCCCTGGCGGGACAGGGGGGCCAGAGCCGGGCGGCCCCGTGTGAGTCAGCAGCGTCGGCGTCACATGAGGAGGTTGGTTGAGCGGGGCAGGAAGGGTGCACGGAGGCGGGCGCAGCCGGGCTTTAAAAGTCCTCGTGGGGACGGGTACGCCTCTGTGCCACCCCACCGTCCCCATGGCCCCCACGGTGCTGCTGGCTCTCCTGGCGCTGGTGGCTCTGCCGGCCCCCGGGCTCGGGGTGGCCTCCCCCAGCTGTGAGTACCCGGCCCACCTCTGGTGCAGCTCGCGGGAGATCGCCGTCGCCTGCCAGGTCAGAGCCGCTGGTGCCAGGGCAGCCCACGCAGGGCAGGGCCGCCCGGCACGCGGGGACACATCCCGCCGAAACGGCACGCGCGGGACTGGGTGCCTGCCCGGCGAGCGGGGCTGGGGTGCGCAGGGACGATGTCAGGGCATCGCCCGGCCGTGGTATCTGGTGCAAGCGCCGGCTCTGAGCATCCCTGCGGCACAGGCTGGCACGCCACAGGGATGCGCAGAGCCCCTGTGCCGCGCTGGCACCATGGCACTCCCCAGCATCCCCGGCGAAGCACCGTGCTACAGCCGGACCCCAACCCCAACCCTTCCCCAGGCGCTGCTGGCACTTCTGCTTTTTCAGCATAAAACAGCTTTTCATCTTATTCCGCCCTGAACGTCCCCGGACGGTGACACCGCTGTGATGGCGGGTCTGCCAGTGCCCTGCGAGCCTCGCGGGGCTGCAGCCACAACCCAGCAGTGGGTGCCGGGCTGTATCCCCCACTCAGGCATGTCCTGGCCCCACCGGATATGGTTTCCCCCAAAATATTTTGGGGAAGTTCTCGTGGAAAGCCCCGGCGCTACATGCCAGCAGCGCACGGGATCTCGAGGGCTGCAGGAGGCCCCTGGCCACTCTCACTTCCCTCCCAGCCCTGCACACCCTCATCCCCCTCCTGCCCCACATCCCAGGAGCTTTGCCTCATCCTCTGCAAATATGGGGGGGGGGGGCTGTGGCCGTACCCCCTGTGCACCCCAAAACCTTCCCGCACGCAGGCGGAGAGCCGCTGTGCCAACCTCTCGCGCCCGGCGGCCGCCCCGGTGGAGCTGAGCCTGTACTACGAGAGCCTGTGCCCAGCGTGCCGCTGGTTCCTGGTCCAGCAGCTCTTCACCACCTGGCTGCTGCTGCCCGAAGAGGTCCTGAACATCACCCTGGTGCCCTATGGCAACACTGAGGTAGGAGCTGGCCCGACCTGGTGCCGTGGGCGCCCGTCCTGGTGCCGCCGGCCCCACTCAGACCGGTTGGTCCTGCAGGAGGAGATCGTCAGCGGGAAGTGGCAGTTCCAGTGCCAGCACGGCCCAGAGGAGTGTTTGGGCAACATGATCGAGGTGACGGTGACGGTCCCCATCCCCATGGTGCCGGCATGGGGGGGTCCGGCAGCCCCTCACCACCTGCCCCGTCCCCATAGGCCTGCCTGATGCATGAGGCCAAGAACTTCAGCACCTACTTCCCTGTCATCTTCTGCCTGGAGTCGGGCACCTCCGTTACCAAGAACCTGGACGCCGTATGTCCCCCTCCCCGTCCCCTGCGCCCCGCCGTGGCGATGTCCCCGTCCCCCTGACCTCCCTGTGCGTGTCCCCCACCTCTCCCCGGCAGTGCCTGCAGATCTACGCCCCGCAGCTGGACCGGGACCGCATCGCCGCCTGCGTGCAGGGGGACACGGGGGCCACCCTGATGCACCGCAACGCCCAGCTGACGGAGGCGCTCGACCCCCCGCACCAATACGTGCCCTGGATCGTCATCAACGGGGTACAGTGTTGGGGGGGACCCGGGGCGCCGGGCAGAGCCGCGGCACCACGGGGACCCCCCTGACCAGCCCCATCTCCCCCCACCACAGAAGCACACGGACGAGCTGCAGGCGCAGGCCCAGACCTCGCTGCTGGGGCTGATCTGCCACCTCTACCAGGTGGGACGGGGGGCCGGCGGGGCTGGGGGCCACGTCCCCGTCCCCGCTGGGGCTCTATCGGCCACTCTCTGGCAGGGGGAGAAGCCCGACGCCTGTGGGGGCTCGGGGGCCCCGAAGGCCCTGGCCGGCTGCAGGCGCTGAGAGACAGCGTGGGAGCACCGAGTGATCGGCGAATAAAAAGGATGTTTTTTGTGGAAAAACAAGAGGCTCCGGAGTGGTGTGGGGGGGGAGAATGGCGGGGGGCGGCCTGCACTGCTGCTGCCTCGGTAGGTGTCATGGCGACCACCTATACCGCGGTAGGTGTCATGGCGGCCGCCTGCGCCTCCGTAGGTGTCATGGCGACCGCCTGCGCCTCGGTAGGTGTCATGGCGGGCACCGGAAGCGGAAGGCGCCCCGTCACGTGCCCCCTCTTCCGCGTGCCGGTGGCGGAAGCGGGCGGCGGT
>VYZW01036360.1:1039-19129 GCA_013401315.1 Balaeniceps rex
TCAATTAACAAATCTCTTGCTTGAATTAGAAGAAATTGATTCATGTGCTTATTATATTTGTAAACTCCTACTTACCCTTTCTTTGAGTCACTGATATACATCCCATTCAGTGGAAGTTATTCAGTGTAATGAAGTTTCTCTCTATTTTTCTTCTGCTAGCAGTTTTGCTCCCCATCTGATCCTCGCCTTTATCTTTGTCATGTAAGAAATTATGTAAATGCAAGGAAGGAAGATTTGCGTGCATGACTTTCCTGAAGCTTGTGAATACATTATATCAAGCTGCCGTCTTCCTGCTGACAGCCAGTTGCTGCAGGATCTCTACCATTGTGTCTGGGCCCTTCTGTAGCCCTGAGCTGATGGATGGAGTTCAGTTTTGGAGCCCTCAGCTCCACAGGACTTCCTCTGAATTCTGTGGGTGGTATGTGGTTCCTATGAGTCATGAATGAGCATTATTAATTGAACAACACAAGAGAAGAAAATTATTGTTTTCCTTCAAATTGCTTGTTATTTGTAGTCTCTTAACATCTATGAGTCCTAGTCTCCCATCAGGGAGCCTTGGGACTGGTAGCTGCATTAGCATATTCAATAATTTCTGCCCCAAAATTGCTTACATCTTCCTGCCTTAGTTAAGCTGTTAGTATCACTGGTATGTAGTATGTACTGGGCAACACTACTAAACCCTTAACCTTACAGATTTGCCTTTGCTATTTTTTCAGTTGCATCAATCAACATATTGAGGTTCCATTCCTTCTCTAAATTATCTGTCAATCACAGGCAGCAAGCAGAATATCCCTTTTTTTTTTTCCCTTTTGCTATTTTTTTTTTCCCTTTTGCTATTTTTTTTGTGAAAAAGAAAGTTAGTCCATCTCTTCTTTGCAAGTCACTATAGGGCAAATGTAAAATCCAGTCAAATCAAAGGAATCTTTTACAACAAGAAAACAAGAATTGTTCTCTGCTGCAGAACAACAACAACATAAGGAAGGAGTTGCATAGACGTAGTATGGCAAGGGCTTGAAGTTAATTTTTTTTTCTTAAGGGATTTAATTAATTAATTATTCATTTAATTAATTAATTATTCATTTGGATCATAGTGTCTTAGAAAAAAAATTCGTATCTTCAAAAGTGTTTGTACAATAGGTACAATAATGTGACACTGACCTTCAGCTGGGTGTTTTAGTACTGCAGAAATACAAACAAAAAAAAAATTATTATGACTATCTGACTGCCTCCAGTCATTTGGGAGATGAAAGCCTCATATTTTCTTTCTGTTAGTACAAAGATACTCATAGGTGGCAAAAGAAATGATTGCATTTCATACTGTTATGTAAATAACTGGTTTCTGAATGAAGCGAACTAATTGTACCATAAGCAATATGACTGAACCAGCGTGTTCTTAGGCACAGTTTTATATTGTACTGTCTTAGACCATGTTAACATGTATGGCTCTTATGGGTGTGTCAGGTTTGGAGCAATTTGTCATCTTACAAGTTGCACTGTTTTAAAGAATATTGAAATAACAAATAAGGTTTACGTAGAAGATTCACAAATAGGTTATGTTTTAGAACCTAAAGAAAAACTTTTGGAGAGGACTTGACTTTAGAGCATTAGTAGCAAAGGAGCAATGCAACTTAGAAGATCTCGCAATCATAGAAAGAGTGATGGTGGGAGAAAAAAGAATGAATAAGAACACAAATGCAAAGAAATAATAAAAAAAAAGTCAGAAGATGAGTAGATGGAAGCAGTAGATGACGGTGAGAAAAGAAGAACTTTAAAGATATGGGATGAAGGACAAAAAAAAAAGGTCAGTTCCTCTCTATAAATGTACTTTATTGTTCTTATCCTTTTCTTTCTATGTTTATCATTTTCCACACTTTATGCTGAGACCCATTAAGAACATTTCTTTTTTAAACAGTAGAAATGTGAAGAGATGTTTTTACCCAAAGGAAAGAAAGGACTTTCAGTACACAGTTAATGGTGTATAAAGTCCATGAAACCGTCAGGTTGCCTTATTCCCAGGAGAATGCAAGCTTTTCCTGGTTTCAGTGGTGTGCCTCCAGGAAATTGTTCCAGGAGGACACACAATTAGCCCACACTCTTCCAGAGTGCGCAGTGTAACATGATGCAGTTAAACCAGAAGACAGTTTTCATCTTCTGACCCTGTGTCAAACATGTCAGTTGAGTAGCTTACCTGAGATCTGTAAGAGAACATAGGCCATCAGATATTTTCGCATGGAAAGGAGCATGCAGTAGACAGACACAAAAAATGCAATTTTAAAACCTGACATTTCCGAAATAACAGAAGTGCTGAGCCAGCCTTTGTAAGTGGCACAACTCAGTGCATTCAGATTCTCCTTTCTTTTTGCCAGTCTAAAGTGTAAATAAAAATCTTTGTCCTTGCTTAGGGTGTATGAGAAAGACTTTAAAACTGGCTCTCTCATTTTAAGCACTAACAAGATACTGAGCCCTGTAGAAGGATAGATTTGATAGTATCATTGAAATGCACATCCAAATGATAGTTTTGGGAATGGTACTATGTTTAGTATAGTGTCTTAAGTCTTGCATCCATTGACATAGAGGATAGTTTAAAAAGTTCACAGTGAAACAGAATAATATTGAATAATTCCTGGATAGAAATACACAGGTAACTGGGGGGGGGGTGGGGGGGAACCTGCATAACCGATAGGTTGAAAAGGCACAAGCTGAAAACTCAGATGACAGTGTAAAACAGTCCCTGTAGCTTAATTAAATAAAACCAATAATGCGATTTAAACTTCTTCGAGTTAAAATTACTTTAATAACGGTGTTAATTACTAGAGGATTAACACTGCTTACATGTGATAATAGATGTGGTCAGTCAATAAAGGGTGAGAATAATGTTCGTTTAAGAAGCAAAGGAATCTAGCACAGGATTACTCACCTTAAAGGGATAACATTTCAAAGTGGCAAGTAAAATCAGGGGAAGAGGTTTTCAGGTTGCAGGAGGCATTAGAGGCTGAATTGTGCCATCATTACTCAGCAGAAGTTCCATGTGTATTGGGATCTGTTGGAGCTAAAATATGAAGAGTAATTATTACAAATGACATATTACATAGTTTGGAATTATTCTGTCTTCCAGAATGTAACAAATAATTTTTCAGATTAAACATTTTAAGAAAATATTGTCACCTGAGAAGTGAGGAGAAAAGGCATATTCTAAAGGAAAAAGATCGACTTCTAAGGAGAATAATTTCTTGAAGAGGTATTTATTAGAAAAAAAGTAATATTGGACTATTGACATTAAGCAGAAAGGGTTTATCCTGATATGTTTGCAAACATAGCAGTAGGAGAAGAAAGATCTTTTGCAAAAAGCCAACAAAAACCAAATTCTGAGTTATCCAGGTTTCTTGTTACTGCAACTTGCTGGGCTCAGAAGCCTTTGCTAAACCAAGTTATCTAGACAAGAAAAACAAAAACAAGTACTAGGATTTTATATGGGCTGTGGTATTTGCTAAATGTTTTTAGAGTTGTTTGATAGATATAAATGTGGAAGTAAATGTCTTGTAGTAGCTGAAGAAGAAAGTGAAGGTTGTCTAGGAAAGAATATGAAACTTTTGTCTAGTGATTTTGGCTTTGCTTTTGACTTGTCTATATTTACATTCCTGAGCTACTGATTGTGGAATTCCTTGTCCAGTGGTTCCCAGGTCTAGTATAGCTTTCCCTAAGGGATGTAACTTCATCTGCTATGAAGGGTGGTTATGCAGCCATACCCTGAATGCACTACTTTGGAAGAAATAACTATCTGTTTACAGTAAACTCATGATGAGCACATCTGTGTCTGTGCCTTATGAATTGCATTGGATTTTTGTTTCTGGATGCAAACAAAATGATGCTGGTTTCTGGCCTATTGTGTCTTAGATTTCAGTGGCTTTCCATGTATTCTAACTTGTCACCCAAGATCAGCTGAGATACTTTATTGAACAGTTGCTATATTTGTATCTGCTTCCTGCAGAAGCTTTTCAGAGAGATGCCTTGTATATAAAATGCTGAGGGCTTTGATGGCCACCTAAGAGAAGGATCTGGGGCACTAAGACTGTGATTTTTTTTTTATTATTATTTTAGATCTGCAGCTTTTTGAGAACTGCACAATTCTTAAAAATAAACCAAACAAAACCCAAAAGTTATAGATTAAAAAATAATCAGACTGTTGTGTTGAAACAAACTATTTTCCCCCACCTGCTGTAGAACCCCAGGTTTCCTTAGTGGAGATGATGTGTTTCATAGTGCACGCTAGAGCTCATGGATCTCTGTGGAGACCAAAGGCTGCAGATTCAAGAGTTGCTCATAAACCTTGTAGTCCTGATGTATATCCTCCTGTTAGGTTGGAAGCCTCAGTCTCTGTAACACTGTAATATCAGTATTTTTCTTGGATGTAATTTCCTCTGGTGTTTTGGTCCAAGTCAGAACATGACAAATAACTGGAAAGCTAGGAGAAGGAAATATCCCGTTCTACCACTGAATCGCTAATTCCCAGCGGCCAGGTTGGCGGCTTCCTGGGTCTGCTTAGTGAGCTGCAGCTTCACACAAAGAGCTGAAGTCTTCGCCGCCTCTGTGAGCACAAGGCTGATGCCATGGAGCTGTGCCATGCTTACTTGTCTTCCCATAGGCATCAGTTTACATTCACATGCCAGGGCCATGTATCTAAAACTCCTTCTTTCAATCCTAGCAGTAATTGGACTGAAATTTAAACTTGGAGCTGTAATTATACTTGGGCAGACCACTACGGATGTTTAGTTCTAGGGTACAGCAGCCTGACTTTATGGATTAGATGTGCGTGTTTGGATTAGTTAGTTTGGATTAGTTAGTTCAAAACAGCATTTGTCAGATAATGATTTTCACCTCTGGTGAGACTGCAAGCATCTAGAGTTACTCATATGGATCCTGCTAAATATTAAATATGACAGATCGGACAAGAGTGTTCAAATCCAGAACACAGTATGGAAGTTGAAGTGAATGTGTTTTGTGTTTAAATTTTATTCCAGTTACACCAGGTTAGATGATTTTTAATTAGTCCCACCTTCTCTAAACCAGAGAAGGTGGTTAAAATCTAATTTTAATATTAGATTTTGAAATTTCTGAATACATCTTTTTAGTGAAACACCCCAAATGGATTTTTACAGGAAGGATTGAGACAAACAATACAGTTTTAATCCCTAAGAAACTTATACTGTGCCACATCATGTGCTATTTATGGCATTATTTTGTAGATGAGCAAATAGTTTAAAGCAAGCCTGTTATAAGTCTCGTGCAGTTGAAAAAAATGCTTATAGAAAATTTAATTTTAAATAACTGAACTGTAAAAATTGCTTCTTCAGTTAATAATGGTTTTGGTAAATTTCAATGTTTAAGTACTACTGGCAAAGCTGTGTTTAAAAAAAAACAGAAGTCAAATGAAAATGACAGCTTAAATTTAACTATGCTATATTAAATGCTTCTTATTTTTAACAGCTGAAATTGTATTTTCAAAGTCTTGTTCAGGTCAGAGGCAGATGTCCTGTTTTGGGGGGCTGCACTTGTCACCCCTGCATGCTGTTTGAGCATGTACGCCTCTGTGTCAGAAGCTCAAAAACAAAAAAATGGTGAATGACCTGAGCATTGCATAATACACAATTTTTAATCCACACAAATTTTACCATTGACATAGTTTTATGCTTTGTCTAAAGGGACTTCGTGTACGGGCTAACGGGCTTGACAGGAGCAATTTGGCCCGAGCCCGTGCCCTCTGGAGCCTGACAGTCTGCCAGGCTCCTGCTTTTCAAACTCTTCCCTGTTTCTAGACTCAAAAGACGGTTCTTTTGCTACTAGTCCAGCTTATTCTTTAATGATGAAGGACAACACACTTCATAATAAACATTTGCACTGTAATTAAACAAATCTTCTTTGAAGAGGTATTACTTGTTGCTATGTTGTGTATTGCATAGGGCCTAGCTATTTATATTTGCCTCAGTGACTATTTTTCAGTAGCTTTATTCAGATGTTACATCTTGGGCTGCTTGAAGTTTTAATGGGATTTGTAAAAATTATACGTTGTGAGTGTTTTTCTGGTTATGGGAACAGCAACAAGCTTGCTCACGTGACTTCAACAGCAAGCGTTTTATTTTGTAGGCAGGCCTAAGTTCATTTGAAGTGCCAAAGAATAAAAAAATTTATTTGGGCTTGCTCACGGATATAACAAGACCAGCCATCTCTCAGAGCATACCTCAAGGTCCAGATTTTAGGAAAGAATTCTGCCCTTTCAGAGAAAGGCAGAGTTCTGATTTTCGGCTTTTCACGGCTTCATTAGGTTATAAAGGACTTAGCTGAACACAAGTAACTTCTGTTTTTTTCTTAGCATAACAACAATTCCCAGTGGCTCAGCTGTCATAACCTCGGAGTTTATGCATTATACACTTACAAATGTGATTGTATCCCAACAATTGTGATAGTGACAGATATGATTTTCACTTATAAATTTGAAACAGATGGAAGCATTTAAATATAAAACTGTTTCATTCTTATGAACATTTAAATGTCCCCAATTTAGGCACAATTTCTAAACGCATGGTGCTTAAAAAAAAAAAAAAAAAGGCACGTTTTAATGCAGTGGCTTAAAGCCTGAAAGGCACTGCCTTTCTAACACAAACTATCCTTCCTTTGAAAATCCAGGGCTCAGTTTTCAAAGCATTGCCTAGGAATTTAGCCTGCGACCCCCATTGACACTAATGGGAATTGCATAGCTAAGTCCCCATAACATCACTTTGAAAATGTATTTGTTATACCAATCCAGAAAAAGGGTAGCATAAACTATAGGGAGACAGTCACAGATCAAGAGATCAATTTACGCTTTGAAATACAAGACCAATGTGTGTTATTGTAGTTATGTGATCAGTAGGGGGGATTTTAAAATTCACCACATTCACAAAATAAGTCACCAGGAGTAAACAAAACAAAATATTTTGGCAAGTGGCAGGCAGACTTGCTAACCAGGCTAACAAGATATTTGTCAGCAGTAATGAACAACAGGTGATGAAGTGATAATTGCATTTGGTTGGTGCAGTGTTATTCTGCAGTTAGCAAACTCTGTCTTTTTTCCCTGTAAGCTGGACTTAGATATCTATATTTTAAATACTTCTGTTGTTCCATTGCGACCAGGAAATGTTTAGAGTGAACAAGACTTGTCTTTGTCCAGTTCTGATTCTGGTCCTTCACGTTTTAGTTCCAATCTAGTAAGTGCTTTCATGTGCATGCTTTAATAAACAGGGAGATAACATTTGGTGAACGAATGGGGGTGTTATCTTCATGTAGGGTTTTTTTGTTAATTCGTTGGAAATAAGTGTGTACCTGTGTAACGTATATTCATGTGTACTTGTGCATGAAACGTAAGCAGAGACTAAAAAGAAAGTGTCGTTGTTGTGTAGCTGTGTTACTGCAGTGCCTATGAGTCCCATTCATGGACCACGGCCCCATTATGCTGGGCAGAGTATAAATAAGTGTTTTAACAAAAGGAAGACAGCGCTGCCTCAGAGTTCACAAACCGATGAGATTATAGCTCCACTGAAAAGTTAACGTTATGTCAGAAATGATGAAACAACAATGATTCTGGCTAACAGGCTTCCTCTTCGGTCATCAAACCCATTTGTTCTTCTGAATAAAAGGTGTATATAGGTACCGTGTGATCTCCTTGGGGTGGGAAATGTTGGGGAGTGGGACATTTGTGAGTGGCTTTTGTGAGTTTACTGTGTTTAAAATGAAAAAGTCCCCTTCATCTTTGGAGCTTTTTTAGCTCCAAACCTCAATACAAATAGTAATAATTGAAATATTAATATATTTGCTATTCCTTTATCTTAATGACTTAAATGATACATAGGTAACAGTCACGGGTCTTTTTTCCCAAGTTAAAAGCCACGCATCCCCAAGGAAAAAAAATTGCAATGTTATTTCTGTATTCTCTCCTAAGAAAAGATTTGGCATAGCTTGCAGTTGTATACGCTTGGCACCGTTCATTTCCCAGAAGACTTCACCAGTATTCTAGGCTTTGGGACTTTTTTAATTAAAGAGGTCAAAATCCATTATATCTAAATTTCAAAGAATTTACCAATTAGCTGTAGTCTGTGATGCCCAGCAGGTGGCTTTTATACTATTAAAGGGAGATTGTTTCCATCTCTGATCAAAGCAAAAACAAAACAAAGGAAAATATAGAATATTTTGCTGTACACAGTGCAAACCACATGCTGTGTAAATTATCGGTGAAAACTGTATGTGAGAGACTGTTCAGTCGTACCACTTCAAGAAAAAATTCTATATATTTTCACACTGTTCCCCATGAGGATTTTAATGGTAACGTCTAAATCTGTTTAGATTACTGACTAGCTGAAAAGATTAGACAGCTTGCTATTTCCTAAAATGAAGACTGTAGCATTTTCTTGCTTAAAAGTAAAAATGCACAATTAAGTAGATTAATGAATTTGCTAAAAGTAAAATTAGAAAAAGCTGAGCGTGTGGAATGTCACAAGATGCAAAAAAGTTCCAATTTGCACTTTTCAATGAATCTAAACTTCCCCGATTTTTACCTACTTAAAAGAATGTTTGTGACCTTTTGACCCTTTTGTTATCCCTTGCTCAGAAAGGCCTTTATTCTGTAAGGCTTAGGTATAAAAAAATAAAAAGAGCGTTAATGGCATAACAGTCCTTTCTGATCACCCTGTGTAAGATGTTTATGCAAAGTGTCAATAGAAGCAATTGGCCTAACAGTGTGACAACCTGCTTTGCTTGGAAATGGGCTAATCTCCTGTTTGGGTTATCCAGAGGTCAGGTAAGGATTTCTTTTTTTGCACTCCCTGTAGTGCGTGGGTACATAACCTGCAAACACTACGGGGCAGAAATCAGAAGCAACTGAGCCCAAGAATGCCACAAAGCATTTTTTTTTTAATCTTGCCCTTTTTGCTTTTCCTGGTTTTTTTCCTCTACCTTCTTTTAATTTTTCACCTCCTGGTCCCATCCCAGAGAGTCTACTTGAGCGTATAACATGTAATGATGACAGGGACTCTACCAATATCATTATCTGCTACTTCACTTTGTTGTTTTGTTGTTTGTTTTTTTTTTTTTTTCCCCAAACAGGCATCATCCCACTCTTTCGAAGTTCATGTGGAAACCTACTTTAAATCTCAGTTTTTGAGGGCTGCCCCTGTTGCCCTGTCACAGCAGGCTGGAACTCAATAAGCGCTCAGGCAAGCATAGCCGGCCAGGCAGTGGGCCTTGGCGAGCTGCATGCTGTGAACTCCTGCCTCACTGAATCAGCTTCTGTGTGTTTTTATAACTGCCTTTTTTTTTCCCTGTTAATTATGCCCCAAGGCTGTGGAAAGACAGCATTTATCTGTTTCAACAGACTAAGCAGCAAGTGTTCTGACATGTTTATCAGGCAAATTGTACCTGACAAAAGGTAATTACACATGCAATCAAGTCCAGAAGTAACTGGGTGATTAGGGGTTAATAAACTGTTTAGCATAAGAAATATTCAGCTTGTGAGCAAGGAGAGTAGGCCAGAAGGGCATAACTGACAGTGGCACGTTGAAAGTATTACTTTTCTTTTGATGGAATATTTGGATTTACAGATAGGTAAGCAGTACAACAACTTATTTTTATCTCCAGCCACTGAATCACTGGTACCTAGTTGTACAACCAAAGCTATTTGCTGACACTCTCGATACTTCAGAAGAGATAACGGCACTATTCCAACTTGTACTAAGCTACCTTGATAATTTAAAATTACATTTTTTCTAGTATAACCGACAGGCTTAGTGTCCCCATTTCCTTCTGTGAAGCCCTTCTGTTGACTCTGTGGATAGCTAGTTCTCAAAGTTGCATTCTCTTCCAAGATTATTCCTGACAGTTGCCCAAAAGTAAAAAGGAAGGGGCATCTGTATGATATTTGAGGATGTGACAAGAGGTTGAAACAGCATTGAAAGGGCGGGATGGTCGATTCCAGCGGTTTCCAGTGCACAAAATTCTCACATAATTACAGGAAGGTCCTAAATACAGGACTAAATGGCTGAGCTACTCAGGACTTTAGCTAATAAAAAGACAAAGCTTTACTGAGCAATGATTACCATTAATTTCTATCCAGACATGGCCATATCACCTAGATATTGGTCAAAAGCAAGAGTTCTGAACTTGAAGAATAGGTGCAAGTGCCCTATTTGAAACCAGAATTCTGTCCCTAAAATCTTAAGACCTTTTTCCCCCCCGTGGCATCAATATTGTAATGTTTTGTGTTAACCAAACCCGTTAGCTATCATGGTCTTAAAGTAGGACCTCTTTTAACTGAAAAATAGTTTAGTATCTTCTACAATAAGAGTCTTCTAATTAAAAACAGCAACGTTATCTGTATAATGTAAGAGATGACTATAGCCTTTTATATAAACACCTTTTTTTCCCAAGTGGTGTTTATTTTGAGCAGAAAGAGCTTATGCTGGACACGTAAAAAGGATTTAGAAAATACATAGACAGGAACAAAAAGTTAGAAAATCAGCATATTGTAGGGCATCATTCAAAGTGCAAGTGTAGAACAGCAACCAAAGGCCTCAAGTTATCTATAATGTTAGAAGTATACACATGACTGATAACGTGGTGGTTTGAGAGGACAGCACTGTTTCATATACAGTAAAAGGAACATGCTGCTCTCTGATCATCAGCCCTGATGGTCCCAAGGTGTTGGATAAAGGTTCCCTTTCTATCACACCTTTAGAAGAGGCAAATCCTCTAAATAAAGCAGAAGTGTATACCCCACCTATCTTGTGAGTGGACAGTCTATTGAACACTCTGTCTGGTATACTAGAAAGGATGAAGCTTTTCCCATGTTCCTTTCTTTTTTGCTAATGATGCACACACACAGATGCACAGATTTCTCTGCAGACTCTTTTGGTAATTATTCTTATTCAGAAGGGCTTGAAGATCTGTTCCCTTGCTCCTAGGGAAACATACTCTGCTTCATTATAAAATTCTTAGGTATAGCATTGCCTGTCTTAGCTTATTATTTTTCATGGTTGTTATGGGATAAAGAGAGTACAACAGTGCCATTGTTCTTGCGTAGCATACGTATATCTAGTTTATTAGGTGCTTCACAGGGTTTCAGCCACATGATAAGCTGGTTCTGACAGCACCCTCGGGTGGCTCCTTAGATGGGGCTGAGCAGCTAATGGTCTGCACTGCCTCCAGACCCTGAGAGTAGCGGGAGAGATTGCCTTGCTGTCTGGTTTGAAGTATTTCCTGTACATGTTAACTTTGGAAAGATGCATATGCAAAATAAACACTTTTCCTATTGTAATTTCAAGGCAAATGGTGCACAGTCTCACCTTGAAGAAGTCACAGCCAGCAGCACCAGTGTGTGTGGATTTTGATTGATTTTTGAGGCAGGAAAATATTTATTGCCAGGACCTACTCTGTGCACGTGTTTCTCTTACTACAGCACATGTCAGTGTGGGCCATTCCTTGCTAGACAAATCTATCTCATTTTCGGTTACTGTGTCAGTAAAAGCCATGGGGTGAGCTCACCTGAACTTAAATCCCCTAAATGTTTGGGTGTGTTTTTTTTTTTTTAATTGTAGCTGATACTCTTTCTGGCAAAATTAACACTTTTATGGTTAGACTTGCCCTTGATACAATTTTTCTTTTTTCACATTAGTAGTAATCACAGTATTTAAAACTGCAGAATTTACAACCTTCTTTCATTTCAGTGAAACTTAACAAATCCCACTTATTACATCTCTGTAGTATGAGTCACGTCAGCATGTCAAGCCAAATCTACAAAGTATTTCCATTGTATCTTCACCTTGAGTACCGTGTAACATTACCAAAGGCTGTTCCCTCTCCTTGTGGTTTTGCACACACCTATTCCCTGTGACATTATGAAATTATTTTAATATGCATCTGTTGTGAATGAAAATACAGCAAAAATACAGGGAAAAAATTGGTCTGTTTTTTTCTTCTCTATTGAAGAGTTGGCCAAGTTTTCATGATTAATTTCATGTAGCTATCTCTTTGCATGAATTAAAAAACAGACTTCTTGCATCTGCATGTTCTTCTCTTATTTTCAGTAATCTTTATGTATAAATTTCAAGATAATTTTATCCTTTACTAAAATAAAAATCATCTACCAAAGGATTAGGTAGGCCAGTGCTTCATTATCAGCTTTGTCTTTCCAAGAGTATGTTCAAATCACATGAGTAGCCCAAATATTTTTCTGCCTCTTTGAATGGATGGGCTATCTTCCAGATCATACGCCTGTGGCCAAAGACAGTCCCACTTTAATAGAGGTCTTTCTATACAAGGAAGAGGAATTGAAGTGCTTCGTTTAAATAAGGCACACATTTTTGTAGCAAAAGGCAGTGTCAATCAGAAAGGAACAGAGTAGCAGAAGTTGAAGCAGACTGTAGGGTCAATACCTCTGCAGCATGGCTGCTGGAGCGAAGGTGAATTTGGGGCTGCGCTCGAGGGGAGCTTTGTATGGGTGGATTGAAGTTATTTCCCATACATGTGTGGTGGTCCTGGGACCAGCAGCTCATTTCTGGGAGACTGTCCTTGCTGCCGTTGGCTGCTCGCCAACCTGCTCCCCTCGCAAAGTGCCTGCATTGACTGTACATCCGCCAAGTGCCAAGTCAGATGCAGGTGATATGAATGGCCAGGACACAGATCCAAAGAGCTGCACACCAGGCAGCTCTTGCCCACCCACAGTGTACAGTACATGCTGTCAAAGCCCATTATGTACAGCAATATGCCACAGCGCAGAACTGCAGCTGTGAGGGGGACAAAACGCACAATGCGTAATTGTGCACAGCAGCAGTCCAGTCTCCAGCAGTGTCTGCAGCTCCATCCCGTTTACTCCAGCAGCAGGGCACGTTTGTCACACTGCAGCCCCTGAACACATGCGCAGAAGGAGGGAAGGGAGCTATGATTGGGTGGCATGTGTCATTTGATTGCATGTCCCTGATCCTTCATGTTACCTGCCACATGTCATGACAGCTGCTTTAACTTAGGAGATTTATTAGCATGAGGCTGTCTGTCTGTAGCTCTTGGACCAAGTGTGGAGCAGGGAAGGGGCTCTTTGTACATCCCCCTTGCTGATAGTGTCTCTTAGGGTGTTTACTCTTCAGAGGCAGGACTGTCTTGGAGAGCACAGAATTTGCTTCATGTTCTCTTGGGACATTGTTTTACCTCATGTGTTGAAAAGCAACGGACTCCATGGTCTGTATAGAGCCCTATATGCCTACCTGTGTTTGGTCTAGTGACAAATGAGGTGTAATCTTCCACCCCAGCCACCACTATCACTGAGATGTCCCAAAACCACGACACAATCAGACCGTTGAGTCAAGCACTGGAAGTATGGTATGAAAATTGCTCACGCAGTATTGGCAGGAAAGTTTGTTTGAACTTGTCAGCACCATAATTGTATCAGTCATCGATGGCTTTGGGCTGCACGTTGCTAACAGGATACAAAGCTTCAGGGTTGTTTAGGATTTACCCAGAATCCTCAATTTCAATGTTACAATAGGGATAAGAAATGAAATCTTTCACCTTTGATTTACCGAACACAACTGCTGCAGGAACATTGGCACGGTCCTTTTTTAAGGACCATCTCCCATGTGGAGCCTGTGACAAGTGGCATTGTAATTAGTAGTAATTTATTAATGCATTCTGTTTGCTTCTCTGTAAGAGAGAGGGAACATGAGGTCTCCCGATTATATAGTTTGGGTTCCTGTGGTTGTCAGCTTTATCCTCCCAACTTGTGTTGCGCTTCTGCTTGTCCTGTCTTGCTGCTCTTTTGATCGTGCTTTTGAATATATCATACAGCCTCTATGAGGACTGGGCACTACCGACTGTTTTAACACAGGTAATAAGAAATGATGAGTAACATGCAGCAGCAACTGAGACTGTGGGTTTCACAAATGCCACTAATTCCTGAGTTATCAGAGCCTTCCCAAGCCTGTTTGCTTAGTGACTAAAGGCATGTTCTCTTCTCTCCGGCTCAGTAGGAGAATTGATGGAGCCCATCCTGAGAAAGGCTTTGTGAGAAACAACTATTTGCATTTGACCTTGACAGCTATCGTAGATATGTAGTCAGCAGAGAATGAAACAGCCTCCTTGCTTTTTATACACCTTTCACCCAAATGAGATAGTCAAATGTAAAATCTAGATGGCACTGAGGTTTGTAATGGTCCCTGGAGGACTTTGGAACAACAGAGCAGTAACTGTGTCAGAGATCCATTACAAAGCCAGGAAATGTTACTGCGTATTCATAAAAGACTATACTACAGATATGGAAGGAGTAGCTAATTAGAAAATAATTTATTTAAATTAGATGTTTTATTTGAAAATAACATAAGAAAGGGGTTAGGAAGTGGAAAAATTTGGAGGGAAAAAAGCATATAAATTTGAAGCTGTGAGGTCCATGCGTATGCTTTTATTTTGTAATTAAGTTGGTGTTAGAATTTTGGGGATGAGCATTACTGGAGACCTGTGACGTTTTCTCAGGCTGCAAAGTTTGAGTAAGGCAAGGCTGTCAGAGGTGCAGTCCTGCTCTTAGCATACCCTGAGGAATCAGAGGAGCGGGTGCCTGCTGCAGCTCTGCCTGCTGTACCAGCTCTGGTCTGGCTTAGCAGAAGCAAATGTTTAAAGTGAAAAGGGTTCTTTACTTAAATAGCAAAATAGTACGACCTGCAGTAGTCCGTTATGTTTCTTAAAGTGGTTTTTTTTTTTACAGAAAATCCTGTTCCATCCCACCTTTCCAGGCCTTACTGGTGTAGCAAGGCCTCCAGGCAAGCAGGTCCTGACTGTCATAAGGTGACAGTCAGGACCCAGCTCAGCGGAGCAGCCATGGGCACCGCGAGCCAGGGCAAAGTGTTTCTAATGGTTCCCCGTGCTTCTTTTAACAGTAGGTTTGGCAAACAGTGGGTAGCCTGAGAACAAGCATGCGTTAGCCCTCTGCAGCAGGATGAGGCTAGGCATCAGATGCGAGGGGAAGCTGGGGCACCCTGCCATTAATGTCAATGGGAGTGGGGCCCGCCAGCCTGCAGGTAGCCGTGGGAAAAGCTCCACGGAGCAGGGCCGCCTATGCCCTGGCCCTGGGCAGCCTGGGCAGGGCGCCTGGCCGTGCCTGGCCCGCACCCATGATGGCAGAGGGGGAATTGGGCTTTGAGGGTGTGAGGGTACTGGCTGCTGGAGGTTAGGCATTGCGTCTCCTTGTAAAAGCAGGCTGTTTTGTTGAGTAGCAGCTCTGAGATGTGAGTCAAAGGCCTGACTCAAAACTGCGGCCAGATGCAGGACTGTGTTTGGAGGCTTTTTGTTCCCCCATTTAGGTGTTTGGGGTTTGTTTGGGCCAGAAGCATGCCCAGGGCTTGGGGCTGAGTCACGGGGATCAGTCACAGTGGAGAGTGCAGCAGGGGTTGTTTAATTCACTTAACTGAGACTACCTGAACCTCTGGTTTAAATTACTGTGAGCGGCAACAGACACGAGTATCCCCTTCTCCCTCCCCACGGTAAAGCAAGCTCCTGAAACAGCAAAGCGTGAAGCCGTTAGCATCCCCTCCTAGGCCAAACCTGCACAGCCGCCTCCCGGCGCACAGAGGGCGGCGAGAAGGCGTTAAAGAAAGAAATGGGCAGGTGAAGGGGCTGCCGTCTGGGCTCCCGGCGAGGGGCTGCGGCCGGGCCCGGGCCCGGGCCAGGCGGGTGCCTCCTCCCCGCAGAGCTGCTCCCTCACTCGCCTCTCCCCCCACCAGCTCCTGGACCTCTTCATGGTGTGGGACTGGTCCACCTACCTGGCTGACTACGGGCAGGCCACCTCCAAATACCTGCGGGTCAGTCCGAGCACGGCCCTCACGCTCCTGGAGAAGTAAGTGCGGGGGGCCGGGGGCCGGCAGCGGCTGGCGCGGAGATGCCGGCGGCCGGGCCGGGCCNGCACGTCGCTGTCCCGGTGCCGGGAGCCGCGCAGAGCCGCGGGCCGCGCCGGAGCCCCCGTAGCAGCGTGCGGCTGCCCGAGTTGCCGCTGTTGGGAAGGGGAATGCTCGGGGTTTCGCCGTGGTCAAGCCGGTGCGAGCGTTTCGGCCGTCCCGGCGAGTGGGTTGGGGAGGGCGGGGTGAGGGAGGGCTCCTTGCCCCAGCCGAGCATCAACCTGCTTTTAAAACCTGCATCAAAATACGCCGTGATTTAACGGCATTTTCTAACGGTGTTTTCTCTCCTCTCCTGCCTGCGATGAATATGGATTTTGCAGAGTTCACAGAGGGTACGTATCGCCTATACTGTTACAAAATATTGTTGCTTCAATTTATTTAATTTACCGAATTTCGTTTTTAAGTCCATTGATACGGGAGAGCAGCAGTAATGTGTGTAATTTGACAGTGAACAAAACACGCCCGTTCTGAGCCAAGTCTGAGCTTACGGTGGAAGCAGAGGATGCTAACTTTTCTGGTTTGCTTCTCTCCTAACGCAATTGGTAGGGCCAGTTTCCTGCCAAAGTGATACTTGCTTCATACTTATGGGAGATTTGTGAAGTAATATTTGTTAAAACGAGTTCCGCATTGTGGAAGTTTAATTTAAGAACACATAGATAACAGGTTTTGTAATCTTTCAGCTGTTATTAGCAGACAGATCACAAGAGGAACAAAAGTAAGCCTATTTAAATAGTCAGATTTTTCTTTTTCAAATTATGTTTCTAATGTGTCTGTGTCATTTGCTTTTTTATTTCTCCAGAATGAAAGACTCTAGCAAAAAGAATAACATTTTTGCTCAGTTCAGGAAGAATGACCGTGACAAGCAGAAACTAATAGAGACTGTAGTAAAGCAACTTAGGAGTTTAGTGAATGGTATGTCCCAGCACACATAGGTCTGTTAAACTGACGGTATCTCATCACGCCAAGAGGTATTTCTCAGCCACTATTTCTACTAAGCAAACAGTGATATCAGTTAGGATGTTCATTTGACTGAGTAAAGGAAAAATGCAGTAGATGGCTTGTACACGGGGTCTTCAGCAAACAATTCTTTGTACGTATTTTTAACGGATCGAATACTATTTTGTATATTGTAAACAAATGGTGAAAAATGAAACTGTACAATAAAACCCAGCTCAATCCTATTGTACATGGAACAGCTGAACTGTAAATACGTTATTTAAATATCTGCAGACATGGTGTCCAAAATTTTGCTCCCGGTAGGAATTATTTGAGAAATGATCCCTTAGTTGCTGTTTTCTGGATGAATCCTTATTTGATGTTTTATAAGCATTGAGATACTTGCGTTTCAGATGCCGCCTATCGTTTTCCTGCATTAAATGTATATTAGCCTTAAAGTGACATAATTTTGTATACCAGATTTTGTAGTCTGAAGGTATGAAAAAATCTTCTGATTTTTAGTACCTTTGAAAACTACCTGAGAACTAGACTTGATATTTATTTAACATTAGGGCTTATAGGCTTTGTTCTCCAAAAGGGTTGAATCTTGAGGTTGTGAATGTAAATAACCATTTGAGTTCTTTATAATGTGACATTTTGTTTTGTTTTGTTTTGTTCCTCAGGGTTACTATTTCTAACTGTACTTTTGTAAGATCCCGGGTTCTTTTCCCCAGGTTGCAGTAAGGAATAGATTTGCCACTGTTAGTTTTGTGCCGCATCTGTTTGTCAGTATGCGCTTTCTACCACCAGACCCATCCCAGCGATTAGCATTTCGTCTCTTTGCACTGTCCCCTCCTGGCTATCTCAGACACAAAGAGAATGTCTAACAAGTACAAACCAAATGGAACATGTAAAAATGATGCACAATTTTGCTGTATTTTTAAGTTATTGACGGTCTAAATACAGTAATATAAACCTCACCCGTATTGCCGTTTAATTTCACGCACTGGAACGCACCTCGGAGCGGGTTTCATTGGGACCTGTACAGGTCCCGGCTCTTTGGTGATTTACCCCCGGGGCAGGCGCGCGGGGGTCCGGGCGGCCCCGACGGCGGGGTGCGGCCCGACGGGCTGCGGAATCCCCCCCCCCGGCTGCCGCTGCAGTCCGGGGCGGCTGGGGGCGGCGGGGCCTGCGGAGC
>VYZW01036360.1:19586-49112 GCA_013401315.1 Balaeniceps rex
GGATGCCGGCGGGGCTCTCCTGGCCCGAAGCGGCGGCGCTGGCGCTGCTGGCCCTGGCGCTGCTGGTCACCCTGTGCCGGCACCTGTGGGCGCTGCGCTGGAGCCTCAGCCGGGACCGCGCCAGCGCCCTGCCCCTGCCCAAGGGTTCCATGGGCTGGCCCTTCTTCGGCGAGACCCTGCACTGGCTGCTCCAGGTAAGGCACAGGGGGACGGGGACGGGGACGGGGACGGGGTCGGGGTGGGAAGGGGCTGGCGGCAGCCCCGGGCTGACCTGCAGCTCATCCCCAGGGCTCCAGCTTCCACAGCTCCCGGCGGGAGAGGTATGGAAACGTCTTCAAGACCCACCTCCTGGGCCGGCCGGTGGTGCGGGTGACAGGTGCTGAGAACA
This sequence comes from Balaeniceps rex, assembly GCA_013401315.1. Taxonomy (NCBI): domain Eukaryota; kingdom Metazoa; phylum Chordata; class Aves; order Pelecaniformes; family Balaenicipitidae; genus Balaeniceps; species Balaeniceps rex. The sequence continues at coordinate 19,975 of VYZW01036360.1, forward strand.
TCCGCAAGATCCTGCTGGGTGAGCACACACTGGTCAGCACGCAGTGGCCCCAGAGCACCCAGATCATCCTGGGCTCCCACACACTGCTCGGCTCCATCGGTGACCTGCACCGCCAGCGCCGCAAGGTGAGCCTTGCGGCTGCCCCGACAGGGCACGCACCTCCTGCCCAGGCTTGGGCCTCGGTGGCACATGGGACCCCCTGCTTTAACCAGCTGCCTCTGTTTCCCTCCTCTCCTCCTAGATCCTGGCCAGAGTGTTCAGCCGCGCTGCCCTGGAGAGCTACCTGCCGCGGATCCAGAAGGTTGTGAGCTGGGAGCTGCGGGGCTGGTGCATGGAGCCGGGCTCCATCGCAGTTTATTCCTCCGCTAAAACCTTAACTTTCCGCATTGCAGCTTGGATTCTGCTGGGGCTCCGCCTGGAGGAAAAGCAGTTCAAGGACCTGGCCAAAACTTTTGAACAGCTGGTGGAGAACCTCTTCTCCCTGCCCCTCAACATACCCTTCAGCGGGCTGCGCAAGGTACTGCTGCCTGCCCCAGTCCCTCTGCCTGGGGGCAGGGGCCCGGGCCCCGGCGGCACAGACCCCCTGTCCCCAGGCCCACCAAGGGGCACTTCCAATGGGCCAGGACATCTGCAGCACCCCGTTCCGGGTCTGAGGGCCTGGTGTCTTGCCCGCCGCAGCCATCTCCGCTTCTCTCTGCACTTCCCACCCGCTCCTGGTTGGCTTCCAGCACCTCCGGTCCAGCTGATTGTACAGTGCAGGGCTCCTCTCCTCCCTCACCCCATATGTTGCCTGTGTTGGCTCTGGTTAGTCCATCATGTCTGGTCCTGTCCCATCTCATCTTGCCTGGACTCATGTCAGCCCACGGCAGAGAGGTCTGTGGGCATGAGCACAAAGGCAGGTGGGCACAGCGCACCTCAGGTTAGCACTCCCTGTGCACCTCAGGGCAGGCCGAGTATTTGAGACCCTCTTATGGTCCTTGGTCCCTTGTCCCCCAGCAGCAGAGAGACAGTCCTGGAGGGGAACATGGCAGGGGGACAGTTTCCTCTGCCTCTTTCAACCCACAGTTTCTTCCCTGCTGCCCTGCCCATCTTCGCCTGCCTCCCCACACTCCTGCTCTAGGTATCGGTTCTGTGTCCCACCCCTCCTCTCCCATTTCAGTCTGCCTTCCCTCCTCTGGCTTGGGGTTCTCCACCCTTACCACAGCTCAAGTCTCCTGCCCCTTTTAGCCAGCTCTTGCCCAATCTCTTATTTCCACTGTGAGCTCTGCCCCACCAGATCATCTTACCCAGCCAGTCCCAGTTCTCCCCCAGCCTCCCTGCTGGTCTTCCCCACCAGTTCAAAGCTCTTGTTTTCCCTGTCCAGTTTCCCTTTGCAGGTTGTCACCAGCCTTCACCCCCCACCCTGTCCCTCCCTGCCCTCTCCCAGGTCAGCCACAGCCTGTCTGGCCCCAAACCAACCTCTTCAACTTGCATTTAGGCCCCCTTGTCTTTCCCCTCGCTCCCTGCCCTGTTTCCTTTGTCCAGTCCTTCCCACCTCAAATCTCAGCCTTTGTATCTTCTTCCCAACATCCGGTCATGGCCATTTTTCATCCCAAATCTCTGGTCCTTCTGGCTTTTGCAGGGGGCATCTTGATACAGAGCCACACACTCTGTGACTGCAGCCATCCCACTTCGCAAAGAGATTGCTGATCACTTGACTTGCTGAGATCTTACCTAAATGTTTTGCCGCACAGGAGTGCAATGCAACTGGAGATGAGCTGGGTGTGATTAATGTATCTTTATCTACTATACCCTGGTAAAACCACTCGTTTGTTCCTGTCTCAGATGTGCCTTGCTGCTTGGACTCAGTTTTATTAAGTTACCTCTTCTTGTCCCTTTGGACAAGCTTCTTTTGGACCTGACATGACCGTGGGTTTGTTCAGCACAGATGCCTCTGGACTCGGTACCGTGGGTTTACTGCTGTCTTTTCCTCTCAGAGCGTTTCTTAGGACTTGTTATATTTGATTCACAACAGCAAGGCAACAGAATTTGCAGCAGTTCCCCCCAAACTGCTGCCTCTTGCAAGGCTCTGGGGCTGGGCAACAGATTCAACAGTTCTTGCTGTTACAGATCCTGGGACTAAGGATTGGCGCACTTGGGGTCCCCTGTCTCTCTGGAGAGCGGCGCGGTTCCTAAGGCTCTCCTGAACTGTGTCTGCCTCCCGCAGGGAATCAAAGCACGAGACATGCTACATGAGTTTATGGAGAAGGCTATACAGGAAAAACTGCAGAGAAACAACCCAGAAGATCACAGCGATGCTCTGGATTTCATAATAAACAGTGCCAAGGAGCATGGCAAAGAATTCACCATGCAGGAGCTAAAGGTAAGGAGAGCCCCCCTTGCGGTGTCCCTTCTGACTTGGTGGCTGTTTGAGAGACCTGGGCTGAGGGGCAGGAGGAGGGTTGTGTGGGGCCCCACCACCAGCCACTGGCTCCTGCCCTCCTCTGACCAACTTGCTGGAGGACACCATCTCCAGCGCAAGCGAGAAAACCTGGACTCGGCATGCTCATATGCTCTTGTAGGATTGTTTCTCTTTGCATTAGAAGAGAGCTGCTATTTAAAAAGGGAATAAATGCCTCTTCTACCTTTCCTCTTCATGGCTACCAGGCTTCAGCCTGACTTAGGATGCGGGTAGGGTTATGTGGCTGTGCTAAGGCTCTGTATGTCAGTGTGCACTTGGTAACCTCCAAGATACTAGCTTGGAAATATTTAGAGCTAGTCATGTGCTCCTCAAACATCCCCCAGCATCTGGCATAGTGCGGCATGTAGATCATGTCACCGTATACCTTGGGGCTATGAGCCCAGAGATCTCTGAGATGATATATCAAAATGGGTCCAGGGATGGAATGATGGATTCTGGGTCATTCCCCGTCACCTCATCATTAATTAGATTGTCTAGCTTGCGGATTGCTATGATGCAACATGATGCATCACTCTGACTTAGGGATGAACCCGGTAGTCCTTACTGAGCCAAAACTACCAACTGAATGTGAAGAGTATTTTGCCAAAGATCTTGGGAAAAAATTGTCATTAGTACTGCATCATTCATAGCTCCAGGTCACTTGGTGTCAGTGAATGACAGAGGACACTGCATTTATATAACAATGAAGCAGTTTTGCATGGGTAGAGCAGCTGAATATAGCTTAAAAGTATTCGAATATAGTTTAGAAGTATTGAACATACATAGTTTTACCATTTATTTAGGTATTTAAGGAAAACTATCTAAAGACTAATGTTTTATAAACATTTTGCAAAAGTGTAATCTCTAAATCGAAAATATTTGAAAGACTTTACAGCGACTATTAGATACAATTAGAACCAGCATGTATTCTTAAAGTAATTTTATTATAATTATTTTTATATTATTCTAATATAATGTTTTTATTATAATACAATTATTTTTAAAAAATAATTGCCAGATTAAAAATATGATTAAGATTGATTAATCTCTGTTAGTATTCACACGGATATTACACACAAATAATTACATGATCTCTCATCACGTCCCCGGCTCTGACCACAAATGGAATAAGGGGATACTGAACGTAACATGGAGTGACAGGGCAGTGACCACGGGCCAGCTGAGTCAAATGATAGTATATTCATATGCTGTCCTGTACCTTTACAGTTAGAAAATTTCTACCTTGTCTGTATTTAAGAAAATTACTTGCAAACCAAACTGCCTGTACTTGCAATTATGGCAATATTCTCCACTTTAATAAAACAGTAGTAGAGCTCTCATCCAGTGAAATGATGTAATTGGATAAAAAGTCCAAAGCTGCCTCAGAGTCATGGATATATCTGACTTTGAGAGACACTCCAAACACTGGCACACACTAGTTACTAATTTGCTTTTTGTTCAGGTGATTTTGAAGGACAGTTTTCCCAGAAATTTTCCTAAATATACTGTGATTTGCGCTGCTGGCATGAACTCAGCAGGACCCTTGGAATGTAAAGGTCATTAAAAAGATAATCACTTTGCCAAAAGTACTGTTTTAAAACATTTCAACCCTTGGAAGGATTAAAAAAAACCCCATCCTACATAATAGTGCTGTCACTGGCTGGATGGGTGGAACCGTAACGCCGCCAGTCCTGCCTCCCGGGATGGGGAGTCTGGCTGTACCGCAGGGACAATACTGGTGAAGCTGTGGGAAGATGCTGCCTCCCAGTCACCGGTTATGTTGGCCTTGTAAAAGCAGGGAGGGAAAGTCAGCAGCTCGGTGTCACAGCTTATGTAGCGGCACTTCAGAGGTTGGTGCAGGGAGTCATAAGGGCTGTTATTTCAAATCTCAGAGCTTGCGCTAAATTCCTTGCATGTTATTGAAATGTCTTGGGTTTTAATTGCAAGTGGTGGAACTGAGAGATTTCTTTTCATCTGGGTCTGCTACCTTGTGAATGTAAAAATTCCTGCTAACGCCTGCAGGAGATGTGATAGGGGTCGACAGGGATCTGTTATTTCAGAGGTTTTATTTCAGCTGAAAGATGCCCTTGAGAGCTGCACTTTGGCAAAAGCCTCTAGTCCAGCCAATATATGGTGCTGGGGATGGTAGCAAAGAGTAGTCCTTGTTGCATTACCCTTGACCTTACCAGACTTGGCTCCAGGTACCTTCAGGCTTCAGGTGTCCTTCCCTGTGTTTTTGGCTTCACCTTTCCAGAAACAGGTTATGTCAGAACAATTCAAAATCCAGACACGTAGCTGTGTGAAAGGAAACTCCTCTGTTTCCCTGGGGGGTTTTGCTCCGCTTTGACCCTGAGCTGGAGCCATTAGTGCTCCGTAGTGCGAGCCATGTCCCAGCCCCTGCCAGGGTGGCAGCTCCCTGTGCTCCTCCCTCAGGCTTCTCCTGTGCCTTTTGGGTCTGGCCTCTGGCCTCGGCGCTCCCAGCCCAGTGCTACGGAGCCGCTGGCACCTTCAGGTGGTGCTGTAAGTTTGAGCTTTATATTTGCTGTTAGAGACGTGACTTGCCATGAACCAGTTCTGGGCAACTCTTAACTTTTGGAAACGATTTCCAAAAGTTGATCACAGCATGCTGCAAACAGCCTGCAGCAACCTGGCATGTGCTGTGCCATATAGACCCTGCAGACAGTCCCAGAAAGACTGGGAGGCTGCGTGGGGATCCGTCAGCCAGGACAAGGCATGCCTCTGTTGGTTTCAGTCCCCTCCCAGACAAGCAAATGGTCGATTATAATTGGAGATGGTTCAAATGCAACCCGTTTTAGCTGGCAGCGCATCTAGGATTTATGCATAAACACACAGCCTCGTAACCCCTGGCTGGGCAGAAAGGTAAAAGCTGAGTGCAAAGAGGAATTGGCAGATGAAGGTAAAAAGCATAATGCTTGAAATGAACTTCACTCAGTATGCTAAAAGGCATGTTAAAATGCTTCTTTAAAATTTGTAAATCTTGGGACGAAAGCTCAGAGGAGCTGGATTGGAGGTTATGTGTAGTCATCTTGGTTGTATTTCCACATCAGTCACTTGGCAAGTGGATGTCCAGTTCGTACAGAAATGGAAGGAAAAGGGTGTCTTGTTTTGCTCCCTGCCAACCCAGGGTGGGTGCACGTTTGTGGAGAGCAGAGATGGGGCCAGGGCCCTCTGCACAGGGACAAAACCTGCAAAAAGTGAGAACAGCCTGAATCACAAACAGTTTAAAATGGCATTCAAACTTGTAACCTTCCTTCCTCTCCCAGGAGTCAGCAATTGAGCTCATATTTGCTGCTTTTTTCACCACGGCTAGTGCCAGCACCTCTCTGATCCTCCTGCTAATGAAGCATCCCTCAGTGATTGAAAAAATAAGGCAGGAGCTGATGTCCCACGAGCTGTACCAGCAGTGTGAGTGCTGCCCTGCGGGACCCTGCTCGGACACCCTGACTGCCCAGAGCAGGGACAGCGAGAAGCCACTTCTCTGCCCCACAGCCAAAGATGCTCGTGAGGACCAGAGCCAGCCCCCGGGCCCAGCGGAGGAAGGTTCCTCCCAGCCCTGCACCCCACCGGCACCCACCCTCCACCAAAGCAGTCCCTGTGCTGGCCCCCAGCTCCGGATGCTGTCAGGGCCGGACTGTCACTGCCCCTCAGACATCAGCCTGGAGAAGCTGAGCCGCCTGCGCTACCTGGACTGTGTGATTAAGGAGGTGCTGCGGGTGCTGCCCCCTGTCTCCGGAGGCTACAGGACGGCACTGCAGACTTTCGAGCTGGATGTAAGTGCCTCGCATGCCAGCGGGCTGCTAGGGAGCTGCTGCCTGCCACTGCCTGCAAGCACCCTGTGTCCGTGGTGGTGCTTGGCAGCGTAGCTCAGGGGAAGGTGGCGCCCAGCAACCTCTGTGGGTCCCAGCTGGGCTGGGGAGAAAAGGAGCTGCGGAGCAGATGGGCAACGTGGTGGGGCTGTCCCCAGGCACCCTCTGCTCACCCTCCACTAGCACAGCTGGCTGCACAGGTATGTAATGCTCCTCTCCTCCCCTCTTCTCTCCCCTGCCCAGGGCTACCAGATTCCCAAAGGCTGGAGCGTCATGTACAGCATCCGTGACACGCATGAGACAGCCGCTGTCTACCAGAGCCCCCCTGGCAGCTTCGACCCAGACCGCTTCGGTGCTGCCCAGACGGGGGCCGTGGGCCGCTTCCACTACATCCCCTTTGGTGGTGGGGCACGGAGCTGCATCGGCAAGGAGCTGGCGCAGGCCATCCTCAAGCTGCTGGCCATCGAGCTGGTCAGCACGGCCCGCTGGGAGCTGGCCACCCCCGGCTACCCCGCCATGCAGACCGTGCCCATCGTGCACCCCGTTGGCGACGGGCTGCAGCTCTACTTCCACCCCTTGCAGCCCAGCCGTGGCAGCAAGGCCTGAGCCAGGGGTATGCTGCCCCCCTCAGTCCTGGTGTCGATGCCCCTCCACGGCTGCCGGGGGCAGGTCTCTGCTGCCCCAGGCTGGGTTTGGCACTGGGTCACTGCGGAGCGAAACCCCAAAGGTCTTTTTATTTTTCCCCTCCTGGTGTGCAGGCTGGTAGGAAGGGTTCTGCAGAGTCCTGCTCCTGAGCACTGAGGTGAGCCTCAGCCCCAGCCCTGAGGGCAAAACCCCCTGAAGCTGCTGGCAGGGAGCATCCCCCATGGGGGCTCAGCCAGCCCCTGCCTCACGCAGGTTTCCAGCCACTCCCAGCCCCACAGCTAAGGCTCCCAGAGCTTTTCTGTCCCAGGGTTATCTCCTGAGGGTGTGTTATAGGAGAGGCAGGATGAATATTCTGCATGCTGTAGCTCTTTAGATGTAAAAAGAGGGAAGATGGGGGTGCTCTGCAGGAAAACACAAGCCAGGGCTGCCCAATCCATGGCATCAGCTGTAGCTAGAATAATAGGATGTAAAGTGGTTTTTATTGTAAATATTTAATCTCATTCGTGCACCTGCCATTAGAGCTGGCACAAAGAGGACATGTCTCATTCACCCAGTAGTAGCTGTGTATGTTGTGCCTGAGCACCATGCTGCTGCTCCGGGTCTGCCATGAAGCCCCCTTCTGGGGTCCCTGGAGGATGCGCTCCACAGCCTGACCAAGGGATTGGACTGAAGCAGGGGAGGGGGCTTTGGGGAATAAACATTTGGAAAACAGCTATTTCTGATTATGTCTGATTTGTGGTAGAAAGTCCCCTGTTCCTGATGATGCTGTTCACATTGCAGAGAGGGCATCTCTGGTGGCCGGCTGGCCAGACTGACCGTGTCACCTCCTGCAGCCTAGCTCTGCCAGGGAAATAGCCAGGACAGCAGCTCTGTAGGTCTATCCAGGGCGTGGTACCTGGGGCTAAACCTGGGTGCTGAGGGCATCTTTTTAAGTGGCTTTTGAGTACCACCTGCCTCGCTGAGACACGGGGTATTTCTCTCCCATGTAAAATGAAGTGAGTCCTGTTGCTTGTGCACTGAGAACAGAGCTGCGCCCAGGTCCTTGCTCCACTGCAATGTGTTTATAAGCTCCTTTCAGCTTCATCTCTGCTCCCCGCTGTCACATGTCCTGCGTGAAAGCAGTGGGGGAAACAATCCACCTTGTCCCTCCAGTGCATCCTGGGCCCAGTGGCATGGTGTGCTCTGTGTGAAGAACCAGCAGCAGCTTGACCTGTGAGGGCAGAAATGTGGCCTGAGGACAGAGCCCCTTTGGAAAGGCTCTGGAGAGCTCCCCTGTCCCCTGAATCTCTGTCATCATCCTGCCTCAGTGCCAGGTTACAAATGACCTCGCCCCGGCCAGTCCCCCTTGCACGTCCGTGCTGGGGCACTACAGCAGGGCGTGCGCTGCTGTTAGCTGTCAGAGGGCTGCGCAGCAAGCACAGCGCTACCTGGGGCAGAAACGTGGCTCCCAAACGTGACAGGTCAAATCTGGAAGAGGTTGAATCCCAGGGCTGAGCTAAGTGCTGTTGGCAGGTCGACCCTGTAGTGAACCAGAGCCTCTACCCCTGCTGACCTTGTCCTGAAAGGTGAATCTTTCTGGCTATCAGAGGTGAAATCAGTAGGTGGTGACTGCAAGTGGCAATGACTAACTTTAATTAGCAGGAGCTGCTGGCGTGGCTGTGACCCATGGGCGATGCAGGCTCCCACCGTGGGCAGGGCTGTGGGCAGGGCTGGGCCTGCAGCGGCCAGCACCGGGTGCGGGAGGGCCAGGGCTCCTCGGGCAGCACACTTAAAAAATTACCCCGAGCGCTAACGAGCCCCGTAGCCACCCGCTGAAAAATGTAACATGAATCTAGTTAAAAAAAAGACTTGAAACTGATTTTGTTTGCAGATAAACAGGAACATTTACAAATGAAGTGTAATAATTGTTACTTGTAATCAAAGTTTGTTCATATTAGGCTGTTAATTTCTTGACCCCCTTCCAAGATGTTTTTAATTATCCCTTTCACTCTTTACCATTTGATTCTTTTCGAGCCGATGGCTGGGGAATACACAGCTGGGGAGATAATAAAGCCTTCCTGTGGCAATTATCGGTGCTCAGGCCACCGTATCTCGTTATTTTGATAGACAGTGAACTTGGCGCGGTTGCCGGCCGGGTTCACGCAGATGTCACGGTCCGTGTTGTAGGTCACAAGCAGGTCAGCGCCCGGCAAGGGGAGAGGGCCGGGTCAGGGCGCGGCCGCCACTCCGGGCCAGGGCCGGCCGGGCCCCGCCGAGCCACGCCGTACCCCGAGGGCTGCGCGCCGCCGGGGGCGAGGAAGCACCGCCCCGGGGGGTCCCTCTTGGGCAAGGGGCTGCGGAGGCGGGCAGCCCCGCTCCCGCAAGGCATCGTAAGAGGAGGGAGGGTCCCGTGTGATGCGTTGATTGTCAGAAAAATAATAATTAAAAGTGACATCTTCCCCCCCCACCCCGCACAAACACACACGCAACTTCCAGCGTTTATTGAGCTTGCCTGGGAGCAAGGAAGGGAAAAGGAAACAAAAACGGAAAGAAAATAAAAAAGCGAGCACGATAGTTTATTGGTAGCAGCCGTGCCCAGCAGGAGCGCTCCGCGGCCCCGCAGCCGCGGGCCGCGCCGGGCGCCCCTTCCCCAGCGGCCCCGTCCCCCGGACGGCGCCTCCTGCGCCGGCACCCAGCGGCAGCCCTAGCCAGCGCAGCCTCCCCGCAGCCCCGGAGGCGCCGCTCCATCCCGGAGAGCAACCTCCGGTGCCTGCCCGCCGCCTCCGGGAGGGAGCCCCTCCGCGCCTCGGCTGCAGGCGGGGGGGCCGGCCCATGCCGAGCGCCCCCTCCCCNCGAGCGCCCCTTCCCGGCCGCGGCAGCCCCGACGGCCCCGGGATGCCGGCGAGCCGTGGGCGAGGGCGGGCAGCGGATGCCGGGGAGGGGAGCCGGGCACGGCGGGTTGGGTGTTTCCTTTCCGCGCTCACCTCCCTTTCCCTCGGTGACCCGCGCTTGAACCTGCATCGGGAGGCTGAGACGGACTGCTGCCCGCGGCGCCTTCCTCCGCGGCCGGGCAGAAACACAAGCCGGGCCTTTCGAGGTGGCTTGACAGCGGAGGCTCCTCCGCCGATGCGGCGGCATAGCTGCGGCTCTGCCCGGTGGGTCACCGGGCTCCCCCGGCGCGGGGGACCGCCCGCCCCGTCCGGTCCCCAGCACCGGCCCGGCTTCTCCCGGCTCCGCTCGCTCGCTTGCTCGCCGTTCGCGGCCGGCGACAGCAGCGGGCGAGCGAAGGAGCTCTGCAGCTTGCAGAGCGCATCGGCACCGGCCGGGGAGCGCCCCTGGGGGTAGGTGTCTCCGGGCAGCCGGGCTGCCGGGTGCTGGAGGGGGGCATTTCTCTGCCTCGGCGCAACCTGCTGGTCTCTAACGAGCATCGGCGATAAATCCGAGGAGGCGGTCGGCCCCCAGCTGTCGGCGGCGTCCCGCCGCCCGCTCGCCGAGCGCGGTGCAGCGGGGAGCCAGCCCCGAGCCGCTGCTGCCGCCGCGCCCGGCAGCACCTTTCCTTTGCCGGCGGCTGTCTGCGGCGGGCAGGATGCGCCGCGCAAAGCAAATAGTTAAAGATTTCGGGGGGAGGAGCCAGGCCGCAATCCGCAATTAAAGATGAACTTTGGGTGAACTAATTTATCGGACCAAGGTAGGGTGGGCAGCAACCTGGGAAGGGTATAAAAGGCGGCCCGCGGCGAGCACGGCCCACGCACTCGGAGCTCCTGGGGGGCCGGGCTGGACTCGCTTCCCTAGCCATGGGCTTCTCCGCCCTGGTCGCCAGCGCCCTGTGCACCTTCCTGCTGCCCCTTCTACTCTTTCTAGCCGCCGTCAAGCTCTGGGACCTGTACTGCGTGAGTGGCCGCGACGCCAGCTGCCCGCTCCCGCTGCCCCCGGGCACCATGGGGCTCCCCTTCTTCGGGGAGACGCTGCAGATGGTGCTGCAGGTAAGGGGAGGCGATGCCGCGGGGAGCGGAGAAGCGCCCGGCTCCTCCTCTGGCTGCAGGGGAGGGGGATGAGCCGCGGCTTCGCCGGGCTCCCGTGCCCAGGTGGGAAAGAGCTGCTCTCCCTGCCCCTTCCTCTCCTCCTTTTTAAAATTTATTTTATTATCCTTCCGTCCCTCCCCTGTCCAGAGGCGGAAATTCCTGCAGATGAAGCGCAGGAAATACGGCTTCATCTACAAGACTCACCTCTTCGGGCGGCCCACGGTGCGGGTGATGGGCGCCGAGAACGTGCGGCACATCCTGCTGGGCGAGCACCGGCTCGTCTCCGTGCAATGGCCCGCCTCGGTGCGCACCATCTTGGGCTCCGGCTGCCTCTCCAACCTCCACGACGGGCAGCACAAGCACCGCAAAAAGGTACGGCCCCGACGGCGGGCGGGGAGCGGGCGCGGCCGCCCCAGGCGCGGTGGCTGAGCCTGTGTCCCCTTCCTCCTCCTCCTCCCCGTCCCCCCGGGCAGGTGATCATGCGGGCCTTCTCCCGGGACGCCCTGCAGCACTACGTGCCCGTCATCCAGGAGGAGGTGAGTGCCTGCCTGGCACAGTGGCTGGGCGCCGCCGGTCCCTGCCTGCTGGTGTACCCCGAGGTGAAGCGCCTCATGTTTCGCATCGCCATGAGGATCCTGCTGGGCTTCCAGCCCTGCCAGGCCAGCCCCGATGGCGAGCAGCAGCTGGTGGAGGCCTTCGAGGAGATGATCCGCAACCTCTTCTCCCTCCCCATCGACGTCCCCTTCAGTGGGCTCTACCGGGTAAGGCTCCTGGCGTTCTGGGAGAAGAGGGGTGCCCCTGCAGGCAGGGCAGCGGGGAATGGATGGGAGGGGTGGCAATATTGGCCTAAGACCCACATTGCTCTCCCTGCTGCCTGGCCAGGGCTTGCGGGCGCGCAACATCATCCACGCCAAGATCGAGGAGAACATCCGTGCCAAGATGGCCCGCAAGGAGCCTGAGGGCGGCTACAAGGATGCGCTGCAGCTGCTGATGGAGCATACACAGGGCAATGGGGAGCAGCTCAACATGCAGGTGAGGTTCCCCGGGGCCAGATCCATCCCTTTCCCCCAGCCCCTCTGTCAGCAGCATGCTTGTCTTTTGGGGCAAAAAGGAGAGAGCAGGAGGCTCAGCCCCTGTCCCCACGCAATAAACCAGCTTGTGTAGTGCACTGGGGTGCAGAGGCTGCAACCAGGCTGCTGGATGGGGAGCACAGGACCAGGGCCATGTCCCCAGGGAGTGTAAGCAGCACCCCCATCCTGGGCCCTGGGTGTCTGCTCCAGCCTGGGAGTGATGCACAGTGATGTGGTGGTGGAGTGGGCCTGGTGGAGATATTATATTCAAGACCTGTTTTGTGTTCCTCTGTCCTGTGCATAAGGAGCTGAAGGAGTCTGCCACAGAGCTGCTCTTTGGGGGCCATGAAACCACTGCTAGTGCTGCCACATCGCTGATTGCCTTCCTTGGGCTCCACCATGATGTCCTGCAGAAAGTGAGGAAAGAGCTGCAGGTGAAGGTGTGTGTCCCCTGGAGCCATTTCACAGGAGCGGGCAGTGGGAAGGTATCTCCAGGAGAGGTGTCCCGGACAGGGACCTCCCCTTGACCCAGGTGGTGCCCTTCTTTTAGGGGGTGGCAGGAAAACACCACTTGCTGAGGGGCAGCTGCTTTGCAGTGCCAGGAGCCCTGGCCGCCTGCTCCATAAAAGTCATGGCAGCATCTTCCTTTTTAGGGGTTACTGTGCAGTCCCAACCAAGAGAAGCAGCTGGACATGGAGGTCTTGGAGCAGCTGAAGTACACTGGCTGTGTCATCAAAGAGACCCTCAGGTTGAGCCCTCCTGTTCCTGGAGGATTTCGAATTGCACTCAAGACCCTTGAGCTAAATGTAAGCGGGGCTTGGGCTCACTTCCTCAGCGCAGCTGCAAAGTACTAGTGCATTCATGTAGCCCATCTGCCTTAGTGTGACCTGCAGGAAGCCAGGAGGGGAGGTGGGGTGGACTGACGTGTCCTGTGCTGACACTTCACCTTATTTAACAGAGCAAAGTGCTTCATGTCTCCTTTCTCTTCTTTTGATAGGGTTACCAGATCCCTAAAGGTTGGAATGTTATTTACAGTATCTGTGATACCCACGATGTGGCAGATCTCTTTACCAACAAGGATGAATTTAACCCGGATCGCTTCATGTCTCCATCTCCAGAGGATTCTTCTAGGTTCAGTTTCATTCCTTTTGGTGGGGGCTTGAGGAGCTGCGTGGGCAAAGAGTTTGCAAAAGTCCTTCTAAAAATATTTACAGTGGAGTTGGCTCGGAGCTGTGACTGGCAGCTGCTGAATGGACCTCCTACAATGAAAACAGGCCCCATAGTATACCCTGTGGACAATCTGCCTACCAAATTCATAGGTTTCAGCGGCCAAATCTGAGAGCTCAGCGCTTGCCTCCGTCTGGATTTCTATATAGCATCTAATATGTACATAGCAACTTTTTATAGTAACAAAGGCCTTTAAATATTTAAACTTGTAAATGTACAATAGTTATTTATGTCTTCTAAATATTTCAACAGGCTATGATTTTTTTTTTCCCCAGGCACTACAATTATGGGTCTCTGATTCATAATTAGATAATGTTATTTCTATAGAAATAAGTTTTCCCCTATTTAAAAATCTTACTGAAAGCTGGCCAGCTAAGCATTTGAAGACATTTGACAATGGTGTATGTATTAAGAATTATTCTCAAAGGCATTTGAAACAATGGTAACTAGCTACTCCTCAAAATTACCTAAAATCGTTATTGTTTGAGAATGTTGTCAGTATTATTTGTGTCTAGATCTTATGTTTAATGTGTGAATTTTAAGTTTGATAATAAAGTTTATTTTTGATGATCCTCTGTATAAAGATCTGCGTGTATGCTAGAGAGTAGCTTAACCAATGGGTTAAGCTGAGATTTCTTCCTGAAATGCAACAGCTCTGACTAGGTTGGAGACAGAGCATGAATTTGGTTTAAGAACTTCTTTCCTGGAATTCAGCAAAGTGAAAACTAAAAGGCAGGCACTAATGTGAATTGATTAACAGGGAATCAACTGTTGAGATGCAATTCCCCAGGGGCGTGTAAGCAGGGCAGATAAAATGCCCTAGGCATGACCCCTGTTTTGGCTTAACCATAAGGGGTTTTGTGCTCCCCCCACCCCCTTAATACACCTATTAGTCTTCCCTCAAAAGTCAAACAACATAGGCTGGCTCTATAAACATCTACAAAGTAAACCAGTGTAATTCAGTGTCACAAACACTTATAGCACCATATAGACTAATTTATTTTTTTGTTTGCTCCTGGAAAACAGTCGCTTTTTCATTATGTTCTCCCAAGGTCAAAATTAAGGATGGAGTTAAGTTGCTCATAATCACTGCAGGTGTTTAATAGCATCTATGAGGTTTTGGATTTTTTTAAGGAGTTTTTCTATAATACATTTGATGTGTTTCCAGCTAACATTTTAAATACATAAGCTTCTTATGTAAGACCTTAGATACAACATACAGATGAGTGTAACTATCAAGACTTTTTCATATTCTTTTTTTCTAGTCTTAAAATACAAAAGATATTCTTTTTTGATTGTGCCTGAGTCTTCTTAGCAATTTTTAAAATCTTAAATAATTTTTACTATGCAAACCTCTTGTACCATTATGTTCTTCAGGGATTTGATGAATAATCTCAGTTTAAGACCCCTTTATTACCAATATAGTAGCAGAAAATTGCAAACCCTGATTCTGATTTGGAGGTTATCTGAAGTCTGGAGAACAGCAAGACTCTTGTCTTGGTATCCCTTGTTAATATTTTCTTCCTTAACATTAAAACATTCTGCAAATCCGAATAGATGCTGATATTCTTTAAATGTTTTGTTTATTTTTAATTGAAGTCTTTTGTATGTGGGAACTTTCTGCATGGTCTTCATATTATTGTAGTTTACATTTTGTTATTATAAAGAATGGGAATCTAAGTGCTGTATGGAGAATATGGAGAATATGAACACTCACAGTGTAAGTCTAAGGTCATACATGCATTTCTCTGTTTCCTTTTTTATTTTTGAGTCAAGTTTGCAAGACTTTTATGTTTGGAGAAAAAAAATCATATACTTAATTTGATTTTGTCTGGACATCTGGGGGCACATCCTCAGCTGTTGTAAATCATGACAACACAACCTATGTTAGGCACTGACCCTGTACAATTTATCTCTGTAGTTAAACGGTCTGTCACTGCTGTGTAATTTAGGCATCTTGGAGTTAGCTTTAAACAAGCTATCCCAAGAAATGGTAGCAGCATAGCTGCGGTAATATGGAGCTCAGTGTGGGTTAATTGCTAAAATATTTGCCCAACTTCTTGAGCAGGTTTTACAACCCCCGCTAATCTCCTCTATGCAGCTGTATCTTGACAGCTTAGATGCTGGCTGCAGACCAGTTTCAGGTGAGCTCTAGTATGATTATATGTAGCTTTGCCTGCTCAGCAGCGGCTGGTGTGGGCACCCAGTAAGACTGTGGCTGTTATTTAGGGGCTGACTAGCTCCTGCACCCCCAACCCCGACTCCTTTCATTATGCTGGATCCAGGAACTGATCTTGCTGAAAGATGTCTACCAAAACCCCCGTTGTTTTTCAGCCATGCCAGGTCCTTGCTCCAGCTTCCTGTGTGAATGTTTTTTGTACGGGGTGCTGCAGCGGAGATGGACGAGGCAGGAGGAGGAAGCAGCTGCTTCAGCCTGCTCTGCTTCGAACAGGTAGTTCCTAGAGCCGTGCTCTAGCTTTCCTTTTGCACGTGTTACCATGAGTTATGGTAAGTGACTGGTGCTCCAAGGCTCACAGACTGAAACACATGAAAGGGCCAGATTTGGTGGGAAGCGCTCACTCTCTTCTTGTAATTGGGCCTTTTTGGGGTATTTCATATTCCGCCTCTTAGTCAACCTGTCATTTAAAAGAAAAATCTTTGACTAGGTGTCTCTCCAAAAAAAATCACATGATTCAGTAGGTGCTATGCTTTGGTCCTGGAGTAAAAAGCCATGATTTTTATGTAGCATGCTGGTTCTTTGAGGGTAAGGTGGGTTGCTGGAACACATGCTTCTCCTAAACCCACGTAAAGAATAGCTTCTGCCAGCCAGCAGCATCTCTGGTGCTTAGAATTTCTGAAGTCTCTATGCATTGCTAAACGTGTGGTTCTTAATAACACACAGTTATATCCGTTCCTGAATAAAAATGACATCAAAGAATGATATTGGTGTAAATTGACATTGAAGAATGTTATTTGATAAATCAATTCCTGACTAAAAGGCAATAGTATTTCCAGATAAGTTCAGAACAGGTAATAGTGAATTTTGGTAATGGTTATATGAGTAAGGAAAAAATGTGCAAATGAATACTGAAGACTCACTGGAAAGAAAAAAAAATTGCTTGATTAAAAATAACTTGACCAGATTTACTTATTTTGTCCTAGTGAAACTAGGACATGTTACTTTCAGCAGCTAAGCCAGGAAAGGATTTTTTCTTTTGGTTCATAAAAGCACCTATCAAAGTGACAGTATCATTTGAAGCCTTGTATACTTAAGGTTTTGCACTTACTTTCTGACATGTTATTTTATTTTATTTTATTTTGTGCCTTTACTACAGGAGTCTTTTCCTGGACCTTGCAAGATGAGAGGCCAACAAAAAGGTTGCCCTTCTTTCTACCCCATTTCTATCTATTGTATGTTTTCTTATTTTATTCTGGTCAGTGATTTAGAATAACCTTTGGAGAGGTACCAAGAAAAATACTTAATAATATGGAAAATATTCCATCCTTGACTTTCAGGTGGTACTTTCCTAAGTGCTATAGGAAGTTTTTAAATCTGTTTTTACAAATCTGTGTCTAGTCATCTTTGAGAACAGAACACTGCTGTGTTTTGTTAATTCTGCACGTTGGCAGAGGTGTTCAGGGTGGATGCTGATAAAGGAATATGCCCCAGACATTTAAAACTCATATGCATAAAATTAGACCCCCTAGATCCATCTCTCTTTTTTTTTAAGCATTAGAATTTGTTTTTATGAAGTATAAATTATCAAAATTTGCTATCTGTCTCAAAGGGAGCTGCATTACTTAGGCTCCCTGAAAATCCAACTACTTTTGACTTGGTCCCAAATACAGATTAAGCAGCCTAAGTGCAAGCAACCCGTTGCAGAATTTCTTTACCTTGAAATTATTACATACCACCTTTCCTAGAACAGTCTAACAGGATCCTATACAAGCCTATAGGATCCTATACAAGGCTGTGTCTCTGCTGAGCATTGAAGTAAACCAAACTTCAATCTATTGACTTTTGGCAATGTTTTTGAAATTATAAAAGGCAGTCACAGATCTTGCGTCTGGGACATACTGCTCAGTAGGCTATGTTCCAGCCCCAAATTAGTTAGTTAATTTATGGCTTCAAGGTACTATGTTGCATGTAGTTGTCTTCTCTATTATAACAAAAAAGAGCGGGTAGGTTTGGATAGCATTTGTTAATCCGGATAGTTTTGTTTGCCAGGTGGTTTGTATTGTAAATTCTCTGTCAAGTTATACATCCAGCATGCAATGCAGAACATATACAGATTAGCAGCAAAGATTCGAAAAGTTTATTAGTTGCAACCATTAGAATGATAGATTAGGAGAAAGGAAACGTAACTGGCAGCAAGTTTAGAGAAGGCTCATTACTAGACTGGCTTGCTTCACTTGTTTAATAACGTCTTATGAAAAATGTTATATGAGAAGTTCAATGAATAATGCAGCCTTCATTAAGTTATGTAAATGAACGTAACTTCGTGGGTGGGTTAGAAAAAAAAAAATTTAACAAATCTGTTTACATCCAGAGAGTAAGAGCAGCGAAGAGAGCTTTTAAAGAATCTCAGATTAAAATATTTAAAAGGCAACAGACAGAGTCTAAGTTTGGTAGTAGGACATAATAATGCTATTTTCATAGGTGTTTACAGTTTGCCTTGCAGTTGCAACATAGGCAGGGCAACGTATTAAGTATTCTCAGTTAATTAAAGCGCTATGTGTTCCTTTATCAGCAGTCCCAACAATGCTACTTCACTTGTGTATGCTGTTAGTGCCCCAGAGACGTGTGCAGGACTTGCGTGATTTGCAAGGCTGGAAGGATCATTTTAGCAAAAGTGACTTACGATGTACTTGTTTGCCAGGTCATTTTGTTCACAAACACACAATCATTCATACACTGCTTAATTTCAACACTTCCCCCTCTGCCAATTTATGACCATTTAGGAAAGCCTAAGTCTCCGTGGGTTAAGTTTACACTGCCATACAGGATAACTGCCACAACACAGAAAATTATAAACCAAGGACTAAATCAGCTATTGACAACATGCTTTCCTACCACACCCACAAATGCCAACCTTTCTTATGTCTCTCCCAAAACAAATCCTTGGATTTGGGCCTCACAGCTTACCCAGAAGGTCAAAGATTGTTGGAGGCTGTTTTCGAGCAAAGGGGGGAATAAATTCCAGAGCTGAGGGCCCCTCACAGAATCTCTCCAGAGATAAAAGTGACTAAAAGGCAGTCCCATTTGCACCCTTTCAGGTAGGAGGCAGGTCAGTAACTTCCTGAGGTGGCTGGGAGCTGAAAAGATCAGTGTCAATACAGAGGAGATCTGGGTCCTGAGCAGTGGTCTAGGTACAGCTGAGACAGTTTAAGGAGGAGATCTGCACAGGCACACATCTACCAAGATTGTCTTAAGTCATCTTTGTTAATGCTGCTTTAAATGAAGTAGCTTCCTCCAGGCATCACTATTTTGAGGGAAGAGCACCAACTTAGTTTTGGGGTTTTTTTCTGCTTTAGATGTATAGGGTCAACATTAATTTATTATATCTGTATCTCAGAAATATACTGTTTTTCTGTGTAAAATGTCAGCAGAACAAACGTTTTTTCAGGATTAGATCTGAATTTGCAGTGGAATGATGGTAGGTCTTGGTTTTCTTGGCTTGCTGACTTAATTGACTGAAAGAAGCAAGGGGCTGTGGTATGCTTTACCTAATAGCCTTTATTTTATATCTAGGCCTCTCTGAATTAACAACCTGTCTGTATCCTATGGGAAAGGAAGGAGGGGACTGGATAGTGCCCTGCCAGCTATAGTAGTGCCAGCCTGTGTGAATAGGGTTGGGGTTTTTTTCCCCTCTTACAAGTCTACATCATACACCTACTCATAAAACACCCTGCTTCTCTCTGAAGCTTCCCTTGGAAGCCTAGGGACCACAGAGTAATTGGAAACTGCTCCCTGACCTGGCAATAGCCTCCTCTTTTGTGAATTGTCCTTAACTTTGACAAGAATGGAAGGAGATAGGGTGGGAACAAAGGGACCAGCGAGGCAAAGAGCCCTGCCGCTCCAGCACCCCACCACAGCCCTGGCTGCATAACACACAGGTGACTTTCACCCTGGTGTCATCCTTCTTGTCCCCACTTCTCTTGCTCTTTGGTGTCGTTATATTAAATATACATTATTGATATTAATGATGCTGCCTACAGCACTGCAGCAAGCTAGTGCATGCATTATAAATCTAGCAGTTAAAGAGAAAAGTTCATTAATCTTATCAACAGATTGCTTGAAGTAAAGGCATGTCATGACCTTTTTGCTCATTGTATGAAATGAAATGGCTCAGATTTGTGACATTTCTGAGGGAACCTTTCCTTTAACTGGGACAGCGAGCACACTGGTCACTGAAATGCACTAATTGTCAGGCAGCATTTCTAGAAAAAATTGCAAATTTCAACCATGGGGATGTACATAGAAAAGTACATTTTTACAGAGACAAGTTACATGCCTTCAAAGTGGAACCATCCACTTTTTATGGAATTGTCTTATTGTTCTCCTGTTTTGCATACTGCTAGTACTCTTTTTTTAATCAACAGTTTACAGACGTACTTATTAGCCAAGTATTTAGAAGGAGAGAGAGGAGACGGGCCAAGCATGCTGATGAGGAAAACCGAGAATCCTTAAGCAGTCAAAGGTACTACTTGTTTATTTTGGTGGCTCCTTGGTGATTGTTCTTTTCACCTTTTATTAACCTGCAAATGGATTAGCCCTCGTAAACTAAAGAGGAGAGACCAGTGCACAACCCACTGCCCCAGAGATAAGGTCACAAAGAGGGGACGTGTCCCGAGTACAACCTCGGAGAAGAAATAGAAGTCTGAAGGCATTTACACTAGGCTGCCATTGCGCTTTACTAGCCCTACTGTGATTTACCGTATCAGTTCAACTGCTGACACCTTTATGTCCCTCCCTCCTATCCCAGCAGGCCACAGAGACACAGTCCATGATAGATGCTAGTGAACTTTTCCTCTGATCACCTTCTGAAGAACTTTCCCATAATCTATTGTTTTCTATCACAGTGGAAAACAAAACAAGGGTTTTTTTGACTTTCAGTTACCAGCTATTTTGCCCTAACTTTAAAGCAATGTACTGAATTTATTACATCAGTGTGAAAGAAGTTTTAAACTCTTGTCTCTTTATCCTACTCCCTGAACTTAACATGGTCCAGAGTAAATCAACGTAATTGCTGTTAGACCTACATTGTTGCGGGAATGTTTTATATTCCATGTTGTCAGTTATTTAGAACAGTTAATTGAAATTGCAAACGTAAAAAGAGGAAAGCTACAGTTAAGAAATTAACTTTTTTTTGGTGCCTGTGGCTACTGTAAGAATTATGTAAAGAGATCACATTAACTTTAATGTAAGACCAAAAATGTCTGGAATATCTAAAGAAAAAATACAGTTGTGGATTCAAGGCAAGTATTTCCTTTAATTGACCACATAAAAATATAAGAACTCATTCTGGATTGAGAGAAGCAGCTGACCTAGCATTCTTCTCCATAACTCCAAAATACTTACCAAAATGTTGCATTTGCTTCTAAATAAATAAACGCCACAGGCTGCACCTCGTTTTGTCTCATCAAAATTCAGCACCAGTATTACAGCATGAAGGGGAAAAGAAAGTCACAGCAATGTTAAGAAGGGGCATATTGAAGACAGTGCACTTGGAGGAGTAAAGGGGGAAACTGCACTGCAAACTCTCTCCTGCAAGCGTTCTTCCTCTGGGTACGTCCCCAGCTAACTTCCTTGCTGCTGCAGTGTGCGGGAGGGGTGAGCAGAGGTGCATGTACAAGCAAGCTTGTCCTGCGTACAGAAGCATCAGTACGTGTGTAATAGGGAGTTAAGGAACGGCTGGATTGGGAAGGAGATATCTGGGAAAGGCTGAGTCAGCACCTGCCGGTAATGATCTGATTGTGGCGCTGATCAGCTTCATCCTTTCAGCAGAGAATTATATTTGAGGTGGTCTACGATCAAAACGTTCCCAAATATACTTTCACTGTCTTCCCCAAGGCTCTCTGCCCTCTCCAGGTTGTGACAATACAGTGGTGCATTAATCTTCCAGTTCCTGTATATTAATGGCAATGAACAATTTCTGTTAAAACAGGATTTTCATTGCAGTGTCCATGAGGCCACGCTTTTAGTGTCAGGCTATCTTTCACATCAAAAGATCCTACTCTGTAGTTTGACTCTGAATGTGGGACAGTAGTGAGTTTAGGAAAGGCACAAGGAGGGGAAAAGATTGGCGTGAAAGATTTGGGCAGGATGCAACATTACATCTCATCATCTACAAAACCCGGCAGACCTCACAGTTGGCCTTACTAATCCAGAGACCTGCTCTGAACATGCCAGACTGCCACCACGTGTCCTAGTCTTGCCCTCTGGGTGTCAAAAGAGGTGCCATTGCCACAGTGTTCTCACTGACAGCTGCTTCGCAGTGAACCCTCTGTGTTAGAAGAGAGCCCTAAGACGAGTCTCCTTTGCAGGACTCGCCCCTAATGCAGCTCAGCCAGCCCAGCGAGCAGCTGTGCAGTACTGGAGGGTTTCTCTCCTCGTGCCCTGCCACTCAGAGTTTCATAAGGCCAGCAGCCTTGTTTCAAGAAAGGTGCAACCTCACACTTTACAGAGAGGCTTGTTTCTTACCCCCAGGAAGAGGAGAGTGGGGTTGTAAACAAAACTCTTACAGGAGAAAACAGTAGGTTCAATCCCCAGGGTGGCTGCCTTGGCAAAGATGCTTAGGAGGTCTCTGTTGAGTTATAGCTGTTAGATACATCAGTAATGATGGTCCCAAAGATTTTTACTTTGCTCTCACACCTGAGCTGGCTTACAGCGATGCAGACTCAAAGTGGTTTTCTCTGAATTATTTTTATAATTGCTTTCTTATAATTACCATTGCTGTAGAGGCAGATTTGGCCCAACGTCTTTTAACAAATTAAGTCTTTGTCTTGCTATTATTTCTTCATATACTGAACTTCATACATCTCAAAGCCATACTTCGGGCTCTGCTATATCACTGTGGCGGGCTGTGGTTTTGGAACAGTTGTTTTCAGCAGAAGTGGCAAAAATACAATAGTGATATTACAAACCAATCTCGTATTCCTGAATTCCTTAAAACTGGCTGCTTTGCTTCATCTGACAGCATGAAATCTGAGGTCAGGTTAGACATAGAAACATTTACCCATGCTATACAAATGTATATAGTTATACATCTAGCTATATAAAGTCAGGTAGAAATACGTAAAATGTTTTTTATATTTACATTACCTACATTAGGCAAAGAAACACAGACACACTGTGGAACTGAAGTTTGACCTGTCACCTCTAAAGCACAGTGTGTGTCCCACCTGGCTGCTGCTCCTTGTTTGCTTGTTTTTCCCAAAGGCTGGAGGAAGCACAAGGATTTCGGAAGATGATTCTGGATCAGACGCACTGTCCTTGCAGCCAAAGTAGAAAAGGGGCAGGAGCGGGGTCAGGCAACCAGCTTGGGATTAGGTCAGTGTGTCTGCCCTCTTGCCTGCTCAACTTCTTCGGATGGAGAGGATGTAGGTATGCTAAGAAAACAGTAAGTGAGGAGAGCAGAAGCCTAGCCCTTCGCCTGCTGATTTTACTCAACACTTGTGCACTTTGCAGCTCCTGTAGGCTGAGCTGGTGCAGGCACCAGGGCCACCTCCCTGTCAGCATCCTCCTTTGGCCTCCTGCATGTCCCTGATCCCTAATATCTGCCCCTGCACTGTGGCTTCCCTTCCTTCCTGCAGATCCCTGGACAGAGGGTGAATGTGGTTTCATGTCCCCTCAAGCTCCCTGTACCAGGCTTTCCTACTGGCAGGCTTTCCCTTTCCCCTCATCTCCCATAGCAGTGTGCAGGGTGGCCCCGTCTCTCCACGTCTGTCAGTAGGCTCCCATCACTCCCATCTGAATTCCCTTCCCCAGTCTCCTACCCTTAGCGAAGGCAGTCTCTCCAGTCTTTATTTGTCTGGGAAATAGCTCATTTAACTGGGACAGGGAGGATGGGCAGAGATGAGAAAGAGCCATTGTTATGCTGAAAGCAGTTAATGGGTGCCACCAGACTCTTGTGTGATCTGCAGACCGTAGCAGAAGTCCCTTAAGTTGTGCTGGTGCTGCCCAGGGCACAAGGGTTTCCCACTTCTCCCTTCCCAGTTTTCGGATTTTCCTCCAGTTGAAGAAGGGTCTGGCACTGGTCTACACCATTCCTTGGCATTTTTTAATGGATTTGATGGGGTAGTCAAAACACCCTCGAGTTGGGAAAGGGCCCTACGACGCGTCATTAAAGACCTGAGGCTTTGGCTTTGGAGAGGGGTTTGGAGAGCTGGGCAGGACCTGTCCTGCGTGGGAAGGACTGACAGCTGAAGCTGCAGACAGGGCTCCATGTCTTCTTGGAGTTAGCTGCGCGCTGTGTGGAGGAGGGTGGGATTTGGTGACCTGGGCCCTTACTTTCTCTTGAGTGTTTAAATATGCCATGAGGGGGGGAAAAAAAAAAAAAAATCACACTTTTCCAGGAGAAAATGCATTTTTTACAGGCAGATGCTGGGCCTTCAGCAGATGTGTCAGTCAGCTGCATGCTCTGAGTGTCCCTGTTTGATTAAGGAATTCTTCCTTTGTGTTTCTGTAGAAATTTGCCTTAACTCTCGATTGGACTGGACCTTTTATGGTTAATTGGCAAAAACACTGTCAAATAATTTAAAAGCCTAAATAACTCAGGCTTTTACACCAAAAAGCATTCACTGTTATATTTCTTCCACTTTTCAGTGGGCTGCCTGTTGGAAGCAATATGAATTGTTGCTCACTTTGTCAGTTCTGCTGTCTGAAGACTTGGAAATGACTTAAATTCTCACCCTTTCTCATTAATTTTTTTCTCTCTCTCCCTCACCCCCTGTCTGGCTCACAAGTGCTGACTTTAATGCTCCACAAGCAGTAAGCCTCTCAGAGTTTTCCTTGTGACCAAAAAAGTGGAAGATGAGTAAGACTTTGCTGGCCAGAAATTGAGTGTTACTTATACATTGAAACAAATCCAAGTGGCTGGTGGGATGCCTGTAAATATGCTGTAATGAATCACTAGTGACCTCTAAGGGGAAGATAATGTGTCAGAGATTGCCTACAGGTACGCCTTCTACATTGGCATAGAAGATGGTTGTTTCATTATTCCCTGAGAGGTGTAGGGAAGGTACTTGAAATAAATCTTGTAAGAAACAGGGTGGCCGGTATATGGTGTCATTCACCTACGAGTCACATCCAGCCCGACTCAGCAGTGGCTGAAGTTGTTATATCATTGTCCTTTAATGGTCTATGAAAATGAACTTTTGATCCCAATCCTGTTTTAAGTAAACAGATGACCCCATCAAGCAACACCATCCCATTTGGGAGCTCAGCAGAGGCTAAAGCTAGCAGTAAAAGATCTGCCCTTCACAGACATTGCTAGTCAGCTGTGAACTTTTGTCCGGGGTTGGTGGCGGTGAAAGGACACAGGAGGAAGTAGGAGGAGTGACGCTCAGGCCTTACCAATTTCTGGTAGATTTTTTTTTTTTAAACTCTAGTTCCTTCTGTCAGAAGGAATTTTGGAAATTAGGAATATTATCCATGAATAAACTCAGGAGGCAGAAAGGGTTAGTAACCCTGCCTGTCTCCTCTCCCCTAGAGGTTGCCTGTGCGGTGGCAGGAGAGAGTTCACATATGGTTCAACTGTCCTCCTACTCCGCTGAGAGGACTGTAGTGGCAGCCCAGCACTCTGCTGCTTTTAGTTTGAGTGATGCTGAAGAATGATGGTTAGCACACGTGCAAGCTTTGGCCCTGTTGGTCTGAACTCGGTGACAGAGTGAGTAAGTGTTTCTACCAGAACTAGCATGCAGATTGAACTCTTTCCCATTTCAGTGCTAGAAACCAAAAATGTATTGCAACACGCTGTACTTAAGGGATACCACAGGCCACTTCAAATTTGATCTTGAAAATGTTTTTTTCATGAACAAGAAAATTCACTGTCTATAAATCTTTTTTGCAGATCTTTGCTAAGCTTGAGTCATTAGTTTAAAGTTAAGGACTGCCTTATACCATAAAGCTGGATAACCTTTTTTGGTTGGGGGGAGGGAAGGGAGCTGCACGGCCTTTCACCTTCCAGCTTTACAAGCAAAGCCAAACTTCTGGGCAATCACTGTGCAAAATGCTTTTTCCCTCCCCCTCTTCCAGTGATGGCTGCAAACAAAGGTCTTTAGGGCTGGCTACTCCAGACTTCAGGACTTTTAAGGGTCTTTACTTGACTGGAGATCAAAGGTTTCTCCTTAAAGAGTTTATCACTCAGACAAATACTCTGCAGTTAGCATTTCAAACTGGGTTTACAAGTCAAATAATTTAGCAATTTCTTCTAACCATGTGGCCTTATGTGGAGGCTGCTGGATGCCAATTATAGCACCACTTTGGCATGGAGTGCAGCACTACCTATTGACAAATGTGCGCCCCTTTTCACCATTCTTTACCGCAGAGAAAAGAGGTTTCCACATATTCTGAGTAGGTCCCAGACTGCTCAGCTGGGGCTTGAGTTCCCTTCCTGGGATTGCTGATTCCTTACTTGTCATCTTCAATATATCTCTTCATCTCTCTCTGCCTCTGCAGAAAGTGTTTTTCTCCTTTAAAACCGTAAGAACTATGAAGACACGTAACTGGATGGTGGGCATTATTGTCACTGGTGTATGATGCACTAATGTGACTAAAACAATGTCTTAAACATTGTTCAGATGTCCCTGACCATTAACGCTTCTCTGTTCAAAGTTGTTGTCAGAATGTCCTGGCACTAGGAAGAGATGGCCTGTTGAGCTGGTGCATACAGGCCGAGCCAACGCACAAAAAGCCGTTGTAGGCAAACTTGTACCAACAGCTCTTTCATGTTAGCTGCTTGAGTCCAGAGCTCTGTTTATTTTCTGTGCTAGATTTTCAACTGTTATGTTCTGTGTAGGTTTTCTTGCTGTGGTCATCACTTTGAGCATCTTCCAGAAGTGCATTGAGCAATGACACTAGCACCCGTCTTGGATTCATGTGGTTTTTCGTCTCATCAGGCAGAGAAATGGAGTTAGTGACTTGTTTTGGGGAAGGTGAAACTGTTGTTTCTGTTAGTCTTTTACATACATCTTCACAAAAAAATTAAAGAAAGAAAAAAACAGAACTCTGTTTACACATATTTTATTTTAATCTGAGTGTAAAATTATGGTAGCAATATCAGGTGTCCAATAATTGTGAGAAGAGTAATAGATGGGATTAATTGACAGGAAGGTGCCTAGGCTTACATAAACTATCAGTTTGTTGTAAGGGGAGCTGTGTAAGAAGCATTACATACCCCTTCTTTCCACCCCATGGAGGGAGGCTCTGCTCTGCCTGCTAACTGTGGAGGCACAGGATCTGACTTTGGCTGGTAATTCCAGAACAGAAGCATTTTGTGGTAGCAAAAAGTGATCAGTGGGTCAGGTTTTTCAGACAAAAGGCTGAGTGTTGTTTCATGACTTCTGTGCAACCAGTAATATACACAGTATTTGGGCAACATTATTAATAATAGTTTAGCTGGCTAATTGTTTTCAACTGAAAGTGCAAATGAGGTAAGGAAAAATGTCAGCATGTCACAGGTAATTTGTGGCATATATTTTTTTCCAGATTAACATTCTGGTTGGTATATGCCAGTTATGACATAGACTGATATGTTCAGGATTATGGGTGACTGAGCACTCGATAGAAGAATTTCATGTTGATATTAAACAAATGGTGTGTTCTACCTGCACCTGTAGGTATGTGAGAGGCTGGTTAAGGATTACTTTTCATTTAGGACAGTTTTTCTCTTTGGGGGATATTAGGTACAAAACACCTCCTCTAGTTTTATATGACCATGGTATCTCAGCATCCTGATAATAGTGCTAAATTCATAGGAAGCTTTTTTTAATCATCAGACCCTCTCCCTCACAGAGAGAGTGGTTATTTTCCAAGTTACTGGAAAGTATATTGCTTCTGTTCCCCAGACTGACAATTTCTACAAGAAGCCAAGGTCATTCATCCAAACACATTGGCTGTGTGAGAATTGCAGGCTGAGGAACACAGATGGTGTTGGATCTTTCTCCTGCCCAGCTTCTGCACATCAGCCTGTCCTTGCCCAGTGTCTTCACCATGCAGAAGACCTTTGCAGAACAAGTTGAAGCTAAGGAGGTAACTATGTCACTTCAAAAGCAGGGTAATTAATTTCTGGAGGGCTTTCACATCCAGCGTACTTTCAGGAGCAGCTTCTGGAGATCATAATGAGATCAAAAGCTTGCCTAGTTCTACTGAGAAAAACTGGCACCCAGTTGTTTCATTTCTGAATCCTTTGGGAATAGGTAACATTCAGGTGAATGTGTTCACACCATCTAATGTGCTACAACTGAAAGTCACGGTACCCTACCCAACTGCCTATGTGAAAAAAGTTGGAAAACCAGAAATGTTAAGAGCTCTGGATTCTGATATATTCAGGTACTGGCTGAATTACCAAAAAGATAAAAGAGGTATGTTGGTATATAGAAGACTATGGAAGAAAAATTTGATTTCTGATGGGTTGCAATTTTAGGTGGACATTCAGAAGCAAATCCTAACTGGGATCTTGTCAGTATTTGTAGTCTGCTGCATTATTTCTACCTTTTTGCTGAATTATACCCAACTCTTTCAAAACAACAAAACCAAACAATCCCTGTTACATATTTTATTCTAAATTGATGATATGATAAGAAATTGCTAAAACAGTCAAATCAAGTTAATTGATAATTGATACTGATATGATGTCAAGATGGCTTTGTCTAACACAGGGACCATGTGATATTATGTACATAAGCAACGTATAATGTGGGAGAGAACCTCATTTGAGTTGATAGCAAAACTCCAACTGAATTTGAAAAGTCAGGCTGTATCTAGCCAAAATTTCTTGCAGAACTTCTCTAGCAACCCAGTCTTTACCCAGGAGTCCTATAAAGAGCCTATCCTTGTTTATTTTGTTACAGTTTTAAATTTTGTCACAGCATCTAGGAATCTGAAGCATGGACTAGGAGTCTAAAAGGGTATTTTCTGCCCCATCTTTGTGCTCAATAATCTACAGGTTTTGAGGGCCCTAGATACATTGTTTTTCTACTAGATATGCTCATGCTCAGGAAGTCACCTGAAAGAGGGGAAAAATCAATGGTGTCTCCTTTTCATCTAATTGCCTACTAATGAAAATTGTCATCCAAGACTTAGGAAACATAAGTCATACCTTGGCTGGCTGACATGCTTCTCCCCCTTGCTGGGAAAGCATTCCTAACCACAAAGCCTTTGGCAGTGTGGTAGAGTGCTCAACTCCGGGGGAGAAATTTGACTTTGCCTGGAACAATTGTGCCAGAGCAAGGTTATAAGTATTCACTGGTGTGGCCAGGAAGCAGGATTCTAACATGGGAGTTGGGGTGTTCGTCTGAAAGTGAGGGGCTTGGCTACACCTTTTGTGAAGTTGTATGTCTTTTGAAGAAAGCTTGATTAAGCTGAGGATGAGTTTGATGTTGTCATTTTGGCTACTGTGGTGATGAGATGGCTAGGCGAGTGTGGAGTTGATGTGTTCAACTCTGCTTTTTACATTGCCATCTTTTACATTGCCATACAACCTTAGCACTGGATAACAAACACCCGACCTTTCTAATGATGAGTGAGTTTAATTTTTGAGAGAAGAATACTTCAAAGGATGAAAGCTAAGCTCCTAGGGACCCTAATTCCAAGGGCTCAAGTCTTACCCTCCGTGATTTAGTTCAGTTGTTTCCTATGATGACAGTATAGACCAATGCACTGAGGAGCCTAATTTGCTCATTGCTGTCCTGGGAATAGTAGTTA